>RJWM01002963.1:45419-119956 GCA_004363535.1 Dasyprocta punctata | reverse complement strand
TTTTTTTTTTTTTTTTTTTTTTTTTTTTTTTTTGTTTTTTTTTTTTTTGGTGGCACCGGGGATCGAGCTCACAACCTCGTGCCTGCCTGACAGGTGTGTAAGCCACTGAGCCAAACTCCTGGCCCTGGTTTTTTGAGGCAGGGTTGCACTGTATAGCTCAGGCTGGCCTTGCGCTCGCATTGTAGCCCAAGCCGGCCTCGAACTCACAATGCTCCGCCTACCTCAGCCTCCCAAGTGCTGGGATTAAAGGCGTGCACCACCACGCCCAGCTATGACACATCTTTTAATGAAGAGTCAGCTCTAATAAATTTCTCATCAGAATCACAAGTGCTATCTAGAAATTAACTTCTGTCAATAATTTCTCTTAAAACTCTCAGTTACATCTCAGGGAAAGTTGTTGGATCCAGAACTTTTAATGTGTGTATTTATTTGTTTTGAATTGTATGAATAATGTTAATTCTTTGTAGACAAATCAGAAAACCTAGTAAAGATCAATTTAAATTATCAACCAGTATGCTTTGAGGATAATCACTTTAAGTTTTTAAGTGTTACATGAAAACAGAAGTTGTGCATATTAGTGGGATAATGTGATATGTCTTTGCATGGTATTGTGTGATTTTCAAATCAAGTTGAACACATTTGTGTCTTTTAGCATTTATTGTTTATGGTAAAAACTTTAAAAATTCTTCCAGCTTTTAGAAATGCTCAATTCATCATTGTTATTAGTAGTCACCCTACTGTGTGGTAGCACATCACAGCTTATTGCTCTTTGCTGGTATTACACTATAACCTGGGACACCATTGGCTAAGCTTTTCCCATCCCTGCCTCGCCTCTCCTCTCAGCTTCTGGTAACCACCATTATACTTTCAGCTTCCATGAGATAACCTTTTTTAGAGTGAGAATATGCATAACCTGTCTTTCTGTGCCTGGCTTATTACACTTCATATGGTGATTTTCAGTTCCATCCATGTTCTTGCAGGTGATGGGATTTCATTCTGTTTTATGGCTGAAGAGTACTTCATTGTTTAAATGTAACATACTTTGTTTACCCCTTCATTAGTTCGTGATACGTTGACTCCATTTCCGGGCTATCATGGATTGTGCTGCAGTGAATATAGGAGTGCAGGTATCTCTTCAACATGCTAATTTCACTTCCTTTGGATAATATAATAGCTCTAGTTTTAATTTTACTGAGGAAATGCCATACTTTTTTCCATAATGGCTGTTACATTGCAAACAGCAATACAGAGGGGTGCCCTTTTGCTCACATTTCCCTTAATAGTTGTTTTCTTTAGTCTTTTCGGTAATAGCTATTTTTTTTTCCTGGGGTGGAGCAATACCTCATTGTGGTTTTTATTTTCCTGAAGATTACTGATGCTGAACATTTTTTCATCTATCCATTGGCTATCTGTATATCTTCTTTTGAGAATTGTCTATTTAAATTATTTTCCATTTTTAAATGTTACTTGGTATTTGTTTTTCCTCTGAGAGATTATGGAGCTCTCTATATATTTTGGGTATCAACCTCTTATCAGATGCATAGTTTAGAAATATTTTCTCTCTCTTTGCTGTTGATTGTCTTCTTGGCTGTGTGGATACCTTTTAAAAAGTTTAAATAATCCTGTTTTGCTTTTTCCCCCCTATGGATGTGTGTTCTCCAGAAAAATTTTGTCCATTCCAATGACTTGAGTAATTTTCTCTATTTTCTTTTAGTAGTTTCATAGTTCAGGTCTTGCGTTTAAGTCTTTAATTCATTTTGAGTTGATCCTTGCAACCGGTGAAAGATCTAGTTTTATTTTTCTGCATGTGGATATCCAGTTTTTTCAGCACTATTTACTGAAAAGATTGTCTTTTCTCCAGTGCTTGTTTATTGTTGCAAGTCAGTCGGCTGTAGATGTGTGAGTTTACTTCCTGGGCTCTCTATTCTGTTTCTTTGGTCTGTGTTTCTGTATTTATCTCTACACTGTGATGCTTAGATTACTACACTTTTATGTAGTATATTTTGAAGCAGGTAAGTATAATGCCTAGTGATTTGTTCTTTTTCTGTTTGATTAATAACTTAGGCTATTTGAGCAAATTACTCTCAATATTTTGTGTTTCTTTTTGGAATTTAGTTTCTGCATATAAACTGAAAAATTAAAAATGTTTAATTATTTTATGATCTACTTTTGGGTTGTAATACTGTATTTGTAGCATCTTTCCATGTCAGTAAAATATATTTAGAAGGTTTTAATGCTTGTTTTTAGAATAATGATTTTTTTCTTTTTGAGAAAAATATATTTTAAATTGATTATTATAAAGAAACAACTCTTAAAATCCACTCAGAATCCTACCCATGAAAAAACAGCTGTCAACAGCATTTGTTGAACATTATTACAGATGGATGGAGAGAAACTGATAATCATTTCTTTTTATTTAACATTGTATTTATAATTTAACAATTTTATTTGCACTAAGAAGTAGTAGAAATTAAGGAGATACTGAATTTCAGATATCTGTTTCACAAAGGAAATTAGTTGCTAAATGTTTCTCCAACTAAAAGACAGTGGAAACCATAATTTTGAAATTATAATTCTTTAAGCTTGTACTTTTCAGTCTATGGCTTGTGTGTAGTTTACTAACATGAACTATAGAACATTTTATGCTCTTTCTTTCCTTCACCTACTTTTCAATATATATTGGTTATATTAATATTTATCATCAAGATGAGTAATATTAATAGTATATTCTGTAAACATCAATTCCACAATTTAATTTTAGTTATTTAGATGTAGGATTTAGAACAAGTTTAAACACTTTTCTTTTTTATTTATTTATTTTTTTTTGGCGGTACCAGAGATCAAACTCACAACCTCACGCCTGTCAGGCAGGCGCTTACGCCACTGAGCCAAACTACCGGCCCTATTTTTTTGAGGCAGGGTCGCACTATGTAGTTCAGGCCGACCTTGCTCACGTTGTAGACCAAGCCAGCTTCAAATTCACAACGCTCCACTTACCTCAGCCTCCAGAGTGCTGGGATTAAAGGTGTGCACCGCCACACCCGGCTTAAACACTTTTCATTATTTCATCAATCCTCAGTACCATAGAGAGAGACACACACATATACACACACACGATTTGAAAGAGTAACACTGCATAAATAATGGCTCTAAAGAGTCCTCATAAAATCTCCATGAATTCATTGTTAATAAATCGTGCTGCTTTCTTATTCTGACTTAAAGAATTTGACCAACTAGTATAGGCAGGGAATATGCCAAAGAATATTTGATTTTCTTGGTATTAATGGAGAGTCCAGGGGGCATCTATGATGGGGATCAGGAAATAGGATAGAGGGAAAATGTAAAAAACAAGTGTGGATCTAATTTATTATACCTGATGGCTTCCATCCAGCCCGTGTCTTCAAGTTCCCCAAGTGTATACCTGCCTGGATTGGTTATTTCTGCCATAGGTTTACAATAGTGGATGTTCAGATATCAGATATTTTTCTTTCTTTAAATACCTCAAAATCTTCTTACTACGAAGCCTATTGTGCAGTTAACTTTTGGAAACATTCTCAATACAGCAGTAAGCTTGAATGACTATCTATAATTTCTTTGTCCAACATACATGCACAGGTTTAGGGATGTAGCTCAGTTATAGAATTTAATTCCCATCATCAAAAAAAGAAGTATATACACAAATCACTTTTGCCCATGTCTCCATTATTAATGTGTCATTATGATGCAAACACTCGAGCCAGCCTTACTGGATTGAATCTTGGCTTAGCTGTTTGTAAGCTGAGGGGCCTTGGAGTAATTCATTAGCAGCACCACCCCTCGCATCAGTTTTTTGAACTTAAATGAGGCTCAGGATAGTACTTGCTCATAAGCTTGTTGTAAAAATAAGAGTGCACTCTCTAGAAAGTGCTTAGAACTGTGCCTGCCTAACACACAGTCACTAGTTAATCTAAAGCAGCTGTTTTTTCTGTACTTGCTCTACACAGATGGGGGTATGAATATATATTACAGTATATACAATTTTTGCCGCGAATGGTGGTGCATACCTGTAATCTGGGGCAGGAAGATCACAAGTTTGATCCTAGCCTGGACAGTTGAGTAAGACCCTGTCTCAAAAACAAACAAAAAATAAGAAAAGAAGAAAGAAAGGCTGGGGGGGTCACTTAGTGTGAAGGCCCCAGATTCAATCCCTATAATATAAAAAAATTATTACTTTGTTTCAGAATGGCACTATAGCAGTTATATTCCTGTGCCTGTATTTTAAATCAGATTTTAAGTCTTTAGTTTGCTGTCCTCATTAGTCATTTCTAGTCCCAAGTATTGGTTGTTTAAATACATGATTGCTTGGTTTTATTTTTTGGTATGGGGTTTAATTGTTACTTAACAGCTGAAAATGGTGCTCCATGACTGTTTGAAAACTCAGATAAACAATATGATGACAAAACATGCCAAAGTAGTTCCCTTAAAACTCTGCTAATTCAAGGTCCTGGAGGATGATCTTCAATGTTTCTATCCCATGAGGTTTCTGAAGAATTGCACATTGAATGTGGCGTTCGGGGCCGTTGATAGCATCATGTGCACAGGAAGAAAGATCTTGTTAATCCGGTCAGAGTGTCAGCAGTCACTACCTTCCCAGCACCTGTACCTCTCTCTGCTCCTGCCAGTGTGTATGCCAGGAATCTTACTGCCCAGGGCATTCTAAATAATTATAGGTCAGCCTTCGTCCTCAAAGTAAAGTTTGCAGTTCTTTCTAAAACCAGTCAGGGCTGCAGAATTTGGTGCAGTAAATTCAACTAGTTATGTGGATTGATCTCTGCAGTGTTCTGTTGAAAAATAATACAGTCATGCTGAATTTGAAAGTACAAGCTCTAGTTTTTAAAGTTCTTTACCAAAAATCATCCAAGTTATAAATCTCAATTGAAGTTGTTTTAAAGATATAAAATCTTATCTGCATATAATCACAAACTTGCCCAAATAAGCAAAAAAAAAAAAAAAAAAGGAATATGCTGTTTTTAACTGTTCATATTGTGTATCATAATCTCTCAGTAACCAGTGTTTCTTGAAAATGGTTGTGCACTGTAGGAAAGTAAAGCTGAGGTAATGCAAAATAGAATTTAGCTTCCTTCATCAAAATTCACCTGCTATGCATTTCAGGACTAAACCAAAAATCTCACACTACTGTTATTTTAGCAGGTACAAATGTATATTTGTAGTGTGATACTAAGTCAGTATTGTGTAACTGTTATTACTTACTTATTTTCTATTTTAACACAGTGAAAAATTTTGACCCTCCTTTAAAAACTGACAGTATTCATTAGTACCCAACACCCAAGTGTTAAATGAATTACTATATATTTTAAAATATTTTCTCTGTGTTTTTAAAAAAACCAATACCATTTTCCATGTGGTTTTAATTTTGTAAGACTGTAGGAATTTTGGAAACTGTCTTTGCCTAGAGTGATGTTGGAAGAAAATATTTTTTCAAGAGCAGCCAAGTCTTTCATACTTTAACTGTTAGATCAGCTTTTCCTTATGTAGAGTCTGTTTCTACAAAAGAAGGGGTGGCAACTCTAGGGTTTACATGAAGCATTTGAAGTTTGCCTGATTGAGCAAATTGCTCAGTAGAATGTAGGATTAAAATTGGGTGTACATATCCAGTCTCACTGCTGAAAGAGGAAATGGAATTTATTTGCCTCCTTAGTCTCCAGAACCAGTATTATGTCACATGCAAGATGTTTCAGAAAACTTCATTCCTGCTCATTTTCAGCATCTAAGAAAGTGGGCACCAAACTATCAGCCTTGAATAGCATATATTTATCTTTCCAAGATTGGGTTCACATCTATACTTGGCCACAGGCAGAGGTGTAAACCAGATCATCTTAGGAAGCGTGGAGCTCCCTCACCCTTACCCTGGGACTTGTTAGTGACCCGAAGTGGCTGGTACTAACCCAACAGGTATTTACTTTGCACGTGTGAGCCAGAGAAGTACCTGAAACATAGGAACCAACCAGGAGTCTCTGTTGGGGGAGAAAGGCTGCTACCCCTCAGTGAAATTCTGGCTCCAAGATGATATTTTAAAAAACAAAGCAAGAGCCAAGGATATAGTTCAGTGGCCCAGCGCCTGCCTGCCAAGCGTGAGGTCATGGGTTCAATTACCAGTACCAATAAATACATAAATAAATAAATAAATAGCAATACCAGGTAGTGTTAATTTGCCGTTCTGTTTTGTAGTACTTGCTGCAAATGCTACTGACATAGAGACCACTATAGGGATGGAGAACAGATTTGCTGCTGGGCCTTTAACTTGTTACATATTAAAGGCAAGTGGGTTTTGCTTTACAAAGGTAAGGCTCTCCACTTGGGCCCACAAACCGCAAATGCCCAATAGGTAACTAAAAATAGAACAAATTTTGACCTTCATTTTGTAAAGCGCTAGACCAGAACCTTCTCAGCTCTGCATATAGGCATGTTAGTCATCATTCTAGGGTTTGTAAGTCCTAGATTTACATAGCCTTCTGCGTAGCTCTTCAAGACTGAGGATACCTATGCCTAGAAATACCTAAATTCTTGGTCATCTTGAATTCCAGCCAAGCCTTGCTTGATGGTAACTATCTCAAATCATGAGGGTTCCTCTAGAACCGCAAAAGCGGGACTGAGATAATCGAGTAAATCCCAGCCCACCACAGCACCCCATAAAACTGGTTCCCATTCTTTATGAATAAACAGGTCTGATACTTTTCATCACAGTGTGTCCCCTCTAGGTGCTCAAACTGTTTTGTTTTGCTCTCAAGGTTGGCTTGATCTTTGTCAGCTCCTCAAGCTAAAGACCCCACCATTCTCTCTTCCTTTTCACTTAAAGGTTTTGTTTTTGTTTTTGTTTCATTTTTGTCTTTTTGAGACAGAGTTTTGCTATGCAGTTCAGGCTGGCCTTGATCTCACTTTGTAGCCTAGGCTGGCCTCGAACTCACAGAGATCCTCATACCTCAGCCACTTGAGCAAATCGGAGCTTTAGTTTTAATTTCTGTTAACCCTAAAGCAAGGACACATGCTTCTTTGAGTCAGAGAGATCTTTGTGAGTTCAGTCAGTTGGCCCTTTCCTGCAGTCCTGTGGTTAGTCTAGGCTGGTGGTGGCAAATCTGTGGCATGCTTGCTGCAGCAGCAGAGCTCTAAAAGGTTTACCGTCACTGGTCTAGGCAGTGCCTTCATGTGGAACAGTAAAGGCTGTTCTGTGAGTGGACACTGCCCGTGCTTGCCTGAGCACCCTGCAGCCAGGGTTTCAGTTCCTGCATTCCCCGTGGTGTAGGTCTTTGCGGTGAGTAACCCGACAGCTACACAAGATGACTTCACTTGCCTAGTTTCTTTTTCTGAAGCATCTCAGCACTTGAGTGTTGAAGTGGATGTGTGACTGTCTCCCAAGAAAATTTGCATATATCGCTAGTGTATACATGTCGGGGAGACCTTTTAATTGAACCATGCTTTGTCATGCTATTTCTTTCTTTTTGTTACTGTTTTCGTACTGCATGTCTCTAATGATTTGCATCCCAATACCACCTTATGTACCTGTCACAGTTCTGTGCATAAAGTAAGTTCTTAGATATTAAGTAAAATGTTTTACACATAAAATACCACAGATGACAGAAGAGATAGTATTGGAAAAATAATCTATAAGGTTGAGAGATAGGAGTTAACTTTAACACGAGGGGAGACAGATGATACTGGCTTGTTATGCTAGGCCTTGGTACTGCCAAGATCATTTTAGGAGTTTCCTTAGTATTTTTCCAACTGCACGTTTTCATGTTAACTTTATGGAAACTGGGTTTTCTCACCTAGTCGATAAAACACTATCCTTTCATATACTTCAGTTCAGGTATCTCCTGCCAAATCCATTTCTAGGTGTGCCATGTCAACTTCTTCCCAGCCATAGTACCTACAGATCTGCAGAGATGGATATCTAGTCTGTATCGTAACTTTCAGGCCATATTACTTTGTGAATAACTGAAGCAAGAGCTTTGTGCTTGAACTCCTGGATCTAAGGGAAAGCTTGCTGGTGTGTGAGGCTCAGCCTTCATCAGTGCCTCCTGTTACGAGTCAGCAAACAGGGTACCAAAGATACTCTTACTACAATGAGTAGAGCACTTGCGTGCAAGGTATGCAGCTCAGGGAACATTGAGAAGCGTGAGACTTAGTCTTTTTCTTTGAATTGTAATTCAGATTTTTGTGCTTCATACTGAATAAAAGAAGGTGGAGAATAAAAAGGAAAAAGAAATTTTAAAAATATTCTATAATGGCTGCCTGGGATGTGGAATGAGTTTAAATCCTGATGAAGGATGTCTTTGACCTACATGTGCCGTATCCTTAGAATTACCCAGAGCAGAGGCACCTCAGGTGAGAGGAGTATGTGAGCCCAGCCAGTGGAGTATTCTGCTCGTCAGTGTATTCTGAGAGATGAGCTGGCCAGGGCAATTACATGCAACTAGTTTAGGTCCCAGGAGACCGTGACACTGGCAGGAAACTGAAAGGAAGGTATGTGAATACAGAAAAATGATCATGAATGCCTGACTACCTGCAGCTCATCTGTTTCCTTAAAGATTTGCTTTTAAGGGTAAGATTTCATAAAAGCAGGAGCAGTGTTCTTGTGACCAGGTAAGCGGTACACCAGATTCCATTATCTCACATGGGCATTTTTATTAAGATCATCTTTATTAAGGTCACTTACATTAAGATGAAGGTGTTCACTGTGATTCTAGCGACAAAGCCAAATATCAGTACATGAAGTATGAAATGCATAATTCTAACAAGTTGACTGTGGATATCTTTTGGGGCTCAGAATGCTGACTAGTAGTTTTCCACTGTACTGTATTTAACCTGGGCTTTTTCTAGTACAGCAATACCAACTAATAATTTTTCCACTTCTTGGTAGCTAGCCATCCTGGATATTGTACCAGGAAACACCATCAGGGATACAAATGGTGATCTTGTGTTGCATTCCTGGAAATGGATCCTGCTAAAATACTGCTGTGATACAGGTTTTTCACTGAACCCTGTTGGCTTTTGTCAACAATGTCTGTTGAGCACCTACCAGTTAAGAATCATAGTATGAGAGAAACATTAAAAGAATAAAATTGGGCCAAATCTGTCAACAGAGTTCCAGGAGGTTCTTTATAGCTTTCTCTCAGATGGAATTATTAATTTTCCCCGCTTCCTCCTTGCTCATCACTGATTCAACTGGTATCCAAAAGAAGCACACACATCGTCATCTCTGCCCAGTTCTGATACTAGGTGGTGCACTACTGAATCTCCGGGAAGACTGTTAGCTGGGTGTGTCCAGACTTTTTTAAATTGTGCGTTAAAAGTTATTTAGAGTTTTATTACATTGTGCTTTAGTAAAGTTTTTGAGTTGTGATAGAAAATATTTTTTTTCCCAAATTAATTTTATTTCAGGGAGAAAAAGAAAAGAAAGAAAAATTCAAAACATTTCAATCAGGGACAACAATAGTGTATACATTGTGCATTGTTATCCCCAAATTGTTCACCCAGAGCACAAGACATCTACATTCAATTGTTTGAACAATACCGGCACAACTATTTTTTATATACATATATATGTATACACACGTGCACATATGTTGTTTCTTTCAGTTTATCACACTAATGAGACAATATGATGTTTATACATGTGTGTCTTCTTTATTTCACTAATGAGTGTGGTCTCAAGTTGCATCCATTTACCTACAGAAGTCTCCAGTTTACCCTTCTTTATGACTGAGTAGTACTCCATTGTATAAAAATACCACATCTTTTTTATCGATTCCGCAGTCAGTGAGCATTTAAGTTGTTTCCAAGATCTGGCTATTACAAATTGTGCTGCTGAAAACTTGGGTGCACATATATTGCTGCAGTATGATGTTTTTAATTCTTTGGGGCAGCAACCCAGAAGGGGAATAGCTGGGTTGAATGGGACCTCTTGTCCTAGTGCTTTTTTGTTTTTGGGTACCAGGGATCGAACTCATGAACTTGCACTTGCCAGGCAGATGCTTATGCCACTGAACTAAATCCCTGGCCCAGTCCTAGTGTTTTGAGAAATCTTCACTCTGATTTCCATGGTGATTACAGAGGTCTGCATTCCCACCAACAGTGAAGAAGGGTTTCTTTCCCCACAGCCCCTCCAGCATTTGTTATTGCTTGACTTCTTGATAATACCCATTTTTTCTGGGGTGAGGGTGGATTTCAGTGTTGTTTTGATTTGCATCTACTGAATGACCAGTGATGTTGAACATTTTTTCACATATTTATTTCCTGTCTGTGTTTCTTCATCTGAGAAGTGAGTATTCATCTCAGATGCCCTTTTTTGGTTTTTTTTTTTTTTTTTTTTTTTTTTTTTTTTTTTTTTTTTTTTTTTTTTTTTTTTTTTTTTTTTTTTTTTTTTTTTTTTTTTTTTTTTTTTTTTTTTTTTTTTTTTTTTTTTTTTTTTGGATTGAGTCTTATTGGGAAGACTGATTTTTTTTTTTTTTTGAGTTCTTTATATGTTCTCAATAGTAATCCTTTGTCTAAGGAACAGCTGGCAAACGTTTCCTCCCACACTGTGGGTTGTCTCTTCACTCTCTTGGTGGTTTCCCTTGCTGTGCAAAAGCTTTTCAATAGGGTGAGATCCCAGTTGTTGATTCTTTGTGATAGTTTCTGTGCAGTATGGGTTTTGTTCATTAAGTCCTTGTGTACACCAGTGTCTTCAAGCGTTTTACCTACTCTTATCTTCCAGCAGATTTAATGTTTCTATTTTAATATTAAGATCTTTGATCCATTCTGATTTTAGGTATGTATAGAGTCAGTTTTTCCAGCACCATTTATTAAAGAGGCTACCTTTCTTCCAATGAGTATGTTTGCCACCTTTGTCAAAGATAAGGTGGCTTAGTGGGTCTGGAGTTGTTTCTGCATCTTCTAATCTGCTCCACTGATCTTTGGGTCTGTTTTTTTGTTTTTTGTTTTCTTGTTGTTGTTGTTGCCAGTACCACCCTGTTTTTATCACAGTAGCTTTATAGTATAATTTCAAGTCAGAGATTGTGATGCCGCCTATCTTGTGTTTGTTACCCAAGATTGCCTTTGCTGTTCTAGGTCTCTTCTGGTTCCAGATGAATTTTAGAATTGTTTTCTCTAATTCTGTGAGGTATGCTATTGGAATTTTGATTAGGATTGCATGAATCTGTGTAACAGTTTTAGAAGTATGGCCATAGAAAATATTTTAATGTTTAAAAAATTATTCTTTGTGACAGTAACCCAGTGGTCTGGTTCTGCTTTATTTTTAACATTTCATGGATATAGGGGCGTTACACAAGATACTTGGCTGTAAAGGACCATGTAGGAGAGAACTACATCAGTAGCTGTGAATTAAATTGTGATTCTCATTTTCAGTCCTATCACCCATTATGCAAAGGTTTTTTTAATTGAAACTTTGCTAGTAAATTTTCATCTTTATGTTGTCCCTCAGCTATTTTTTGAACTAAGGCAAAACGTGTTATCTCAGTCATGGATAGGTTAACAATCCCACTGAAACTATTTTCCTAAAGGGTTTATCTTCTACAATGTTTGCATAGCATGCCCCCGACCACTCCCACCAAAACCACATTACAACAGAAACTGTTCCAAGTATCCATTTTCAAAGTGTTCTTTCTACAACACAAGTTTAGTAGCCCATTTTACACACACACACATACACACAGTCAGCACACTTGGAACATGTGCCATTTGTTAAAAATGTATATTCATCTCTATGTTACTCTTATAAGTGGTTTGCATCACACAGCTAAGGAACCTCTGGTGACAAGGAGTATTTCCATGATTGTTCCCCCTTATACACTGTTGTGAAGATTCTACTCTGTTAGATAATAGCATCTGTAAATTGCCCAACTCTGGAAACATTAACGGAGATCCTTTGGCAGAAGTCCTCCTTAAGAACCTCTTGCCTTTTCCGCAGGACTCCTGGATACCATCTGCGGATACCATACAGGCGATGATGCCGTTGTTGCCCCATGCATTAAGTAGGGCAAAATATCTTCTCATTGGCAAAGTGAACACAAATTTTAATAGTTTCTTCCTGTACCCCGGGTTGGTTACGGAGGTCGCCACCTCAGTGCAGATCCCTCGAGAAGTGATAGACTGTCTTGGCCATTTTCAGCCCAGTTAAATCAGAACTGCAAGGGTGGTGCCAGTGGTGGTTTTTACACTTCCCTCAGTGGTGCGCTTGACCAGGTTTAAGAAGCACTCATCAACCCTTTTCGAACTTTAAAATCCGCACAGATCACTTGAGGATGTCGTTTACCTGAAGAATCCCATCAGATACACAGTGAGACCTCTGGAGCCTCCTGGGGCATGATAGGGCTGCGTCTGCCCTGTGCTGCTCTGTTTCCCTTCTCCTGGGTTCCTGGGTTCCCGAGGCTGCTGTGGTGTCAGCGGGGCTTCAAGCTGCAATTGCTGCTGTAGTGGCATAAGGAAATTCATTGTGAACAAAAAAGAATACTTTCCTCATCTGCAAAACCGAGATAGCAGTTGATGTTCTTAGCCTTTATGCTTTATCTGTTGAGTAAACCAAAGACCATTAGAATGATTAGGGCTCCTTGTTGCAGGGTAAACTAGTGGAATTATGGAGAAGCCAGGAATTCTAGAATAGCTTCCTCAAAATTACAGAGAAAGGAGAGGGAAGAATCAGAAACATACATTATTGTTAGTATGAGTGAGAATTTTTGTTTTTATTTTCAATTGTATAAGCAGTTGTGACCTTCATATAGGAGTAACTTGCATAAAATCAACACCTTTATAAATTATTACTCATTGACTAGATTGGTATTCACCCCTTGCCCATTATTATACTAATGTTTTATTGATTTATTTTTGGGCAGTCCTGGGATCAAACCTAGTACCTCATTCACGTAGGTAAGCAATCTACCAGTAAGCCGTACCCTCAGCCCTCCATTGTTGAAATACAAAAATGACACCATTATAGCTGCTGGCCCAGAATTCCTTTAGTGACTCTAGGAGTCCTGGCCCCACCCCAGGACATCCTGTCTTTTTTGTGACCCAGCACCTCAAAGGTTGTGAGGTGGGTGTGATGGCCCATATTTGAAATCCCAGCACTCCGGGAGAGTGAGGCCGGAGACTGCACATTGGAAGTTAACCTGGGCCACCTAGTGACTTAGGAATACCCTGTCTTGAAATAAAAAATGGAATGGAGTTATAGCTCGGTGTGAAGGCCCTGGGTTTAATTCCTAGTACCACTGGGGGGAAAAGTTGACCCAAGGAATGACAAGGAAAGCCCCGTTCTATTCTGTTTCTTAGGTGTCTGTTCCATACCACTGGTAAATATTTTAGTTAAACCCAGTCTTGTGTTTGGTTGCATGATCACCACAGCCATTATGGAATCCAGTAACCCAGTAGAAAAAGTCAGCTTATGACATGTAAAAGTTAGTTTTAGATTTTACCAAAGGCCCAGCCAACTCCCCATTTCCTGGGCAAGACTTCCTCTACCCAGCTCTGGCTGTTATATTGCCATCTCTTTAATTTTGCTAGATCATATTTTTAGAGAAATCATATATATCAGGAAAAAAATACCCCAGTTTTATTACACAGTAAATATTTCTTGGTCTAGCCCTAGCATTGTGCCAGAATACGAGAAATAGCAGACAGTCCCTGTCTCATGGAGCAGGTAAATAGCAGTGCTTGGTGTTGTGAAGGTGTACAGTGGTGTGAGAAGATAGGAATAACCACGCACGCTTACATGGGAGCATTGCTGGACTCTGGGAAGATGGAGGCCTCTTACACATCCTTTCTTCCACGGAGTAGTAGGTTAGTTTTTAATTAGACGCTGCTACTTTTTTGACTTCATAGATGTAACACTTGTGCTGTTTGCCACCTAAACAACCAGATCATTTCTGCTTGAAACTTGAGTACATTGGTTGAAGTTTTCCCTTCATACCAATCAATCAGTAATTGAATTTGTAACTAAAAGTCATCCATCTTAAAGCTGATATCCACAAATGGAAAATAACAGACATTCCCTTAGAATGGTAATTAGCCCAGTAAATGATTCAGAAATTGCTGTATGTATGCAGTTGTCTTTAACCTCATACCAGCACACCTGTTAGTCTTTCCTTTTTTCTTCCTCTCTCAACCGAGTCTTCAGCCTTAGATTGAAAGTGTTTGGTATCTTTCTAAAACTATTTTCCTAACAGCGATTAGTGTGATGACCTGTTCACAGTCTAGAAAGACTGATATTGCCTGCCACCAAAAAGGGGAGGGAGGTTTAAAATACTTAAAATGTATATAAGTGGTGCCCATAGGAAATGCAGGAGACAAAGAAGTGGCTTTCCTGTAAATCCAGGACACTCCTCGTCTGGAAGCACAGAAGATGTTAGTGACAGTTTATCTTTCTTCAGAGAGGCAGTTTCTATAGTCCTGGGAGTGAAGATCAAAATGTTATCAGCAACAGACAGTAGCTCAGATGGCACAGTCAATAGGAAGTAGGAGCTAAATTTAGAAATTACATGAAAACTTTTCAAAAATAGAAATGTCGACAAGAACACAAAGAGGCAGTATGCATTTTTATCTTCCTGAGAAGGCAGTGCAAGTTGCTAGGTCTTTTTGAGTCACATAAAGATAAATTTGGTTTGTTAAATTTCATGACCAATACTGTATCAGTAGCTTTTTGTGGAAATCTCATCAGAATTCAAGGGGAAGAGAACACATGAATATATAACTTCTGGTCAAGTCTTCATCTACATCTACTTGGGTATGTTAGACAAGGTTTTGATCAGTTGTTAGCCTTGAATGTTTTGAAAACTCAACATTAAGATAAATGCAGCCTAATGAGATTTGGGCTTTTCTGTAGAGAAGAAAACCATTCTTATTTCTCTTAATGTCAACATGCGTCTGGTTGAAAAACAGTTGTTAACTGTAAAATAATTATTAGTGGTTATTATTGTGTATAATCAATAATTTAAGAATTTAAAGCAGCAGTTCTTTAAGATGTAAAATTGATAGTACTAAAACATGTTGGCAGGAACCATAGAAATTATTTTATAATTTTTGCAGCAGATCCCCAAGGTTCACCAAATACCAACAGGGTGAGTGAAGATATTTTACCATCATTCCCCTTGGGTCTCACCTGCAGTACCAGCTGGGATTATTTCTCTTTCCTGACTCGTTAGTGTGCTCCTTAGTGTGCTGTTTTATGTATTTAATCTTTTTTTTTTTTTTGTACCAGGGATTGAACTCACGAACTTGTGCTTGCCAGGCAGGCATTTGTGCCACCAAGCTAAACCCTCGGCCCTTACGTATTTAATCTTTGCAATCATGCTGTGTAGTGATCACTTTATTTTAGAGATAAGGAAATTTAGGCTTTTAGGGGCCAAAATAAGTACTGTAGATGGAAACTTGGTTGGACTCCAGAGCCACAGTCCCATGCTTCCAGAGGAAGCCTGTGGTCAAGCAAGACCTAGCCCATCCAGGCAGATGACACTAGTGAAACAGAAGACTGCTGAGGAGCTTTAACTGACCTTGGCAAATAAATATAAATATAACTAAATATAACTTATGCAAACATATATTTAATTGACGCAGGTCTTACTTTGACTTGCTCTCTCTACACATTCATGATGGGACTGTAATTTGGGGTTTTTTTGTTTGTTTTTCTTTTTTTATTTTAAAAAAACAAAAGGTAGAAGTAATACAGAATTTCAGAAAAAAACAAAGAAATCAATACTAGTCAATATATTACATATGGTTATCTTAGAAGTGGTTGTTCATGTTATGAAATCTAGGCATAAAAAAATTAGACATTCAAACAATGACAACACAATCTATTCTTTCTAATGAACTAACAGAGAGTTAGTAGTATAGGTATCTATCTTGCATACTTACACATACAGAGTTGTATGTGTACTACAAACATATAATCTTTTCCTTTCTTCCATTGCTTCTTTCCCCATATCCCAGCTGTCCTTCAATTTTGAGCACTTTCTTTCCCTTATTACAATATCTATTGTACATTTTGTATCTTATTACTCTTTCAGTTTTTTTAATTGTTATTTATTTTTTACACTAGGAAGACAATACGATATTTACAAATGTGAGTCTGATTTATTTCACTTATGAGTACAGTCTCAAGTTGCCTCCATTTACCTATAAAAGCCTCAAGACCATCTTTTTTATACCTGAGTAATATTCCATTATTTAAAAATATCACATCTTTTTTATCCATTCTGTGGTTGATGGGCATTTTGGTTGTTTCCAAGATTTAGCCTATTACAAATTGTGCTGCTATAAACATGGGTGCACCTATATCACTGTGACATGACACTTTTAATTTTCTGGGAAAATACTCAGAAGGGGAATAGCTGGATTGAAGGGGATTTCCAATTCTAGTTTTTTGAGGGATCTCCATACTGATTCCCACAATAGTCACAGCAGTCTACCCTCCCACCAACAATGGAGAAGGGTTCCTTTTTTTCCACAACCCCGCCAACATTTGTTATCAGTTGATTTCTTGATGGCAGCCATTCTCTCTGGGGTGAGATGGAATCTTAATGTTGTTTTAATTTGCATTTCTGGGACTATAGTTTGAATGTCTTGCTGTCAGGCAGCTCTGAACCACCAGTGGTGCTTGCATGACTGTCCCTTCGGGCAGTATAGGACAGGCCCATTAGATGGTACAGGCTGCCTGATGGGATGGTCATGCATGCACCACTGGTGGTTCAAGCTGGCAGGACTGTGTTAAACACCCAGCAGAAAAATATAACCAAAAATGCATGTAAAAGAAATAATAGTAATAGTAAATAAAACCTAGGCTAGGTATAAAAAGGGGACATCAAACACTGTACTAGCTTCCACTGGCAGTCTCCAGCTACACCTGTTAGATCACTGATGTGGTTCAACAAGGCTGCAAGGCCATGGTGGCAGCTATCAAGGTACTGCAGTCTTTAAATTCCTTAGCTAAAATAGTCCTTCAGAACCCTAGAGTCCTCAATTTCCTTATGGCCAAAACCTGAGAAGTTTGCACACTCTTAAAAAAAAAAAAAGGTAACTTAATGTCTTTAGATGACTAATTCATATCAGAGGGAAAAAAAAGAAACCTAAAAACTATCAAAGAAAGTATCAGACTCATAGATAGCCTCCATGAGTAGATAGGACTAGGGCTCAGTGGATTACAGTCTCTACTCCAGTCCCTTAAAAACAGTGTCAACTTGGTTCCTTCCCTTAATCACCACAGTGTGTCTTTTCATTCTGGTTCACATGTTTGGGTCATGCATTCTTAATTTCTTGGTAAAATTTGTTTATTCTTTCCTAGAGGCCATCAGACTCCAAATGGTCCCACTCAATGATAAATGTGTCAGACTCCTTTACTAGAGTCCCCTGGGCCAGCAGTCTTAAAGAGAGCCCAATAACCCAAACCAATGCACGTCTTAGTTCCCTTGATAGGATTGGCGTATATTGAACTCACACTACAAGCATGTAGGACATAAATTAAAGAGTTTTTGAGGGGGAAAGCATTAGAAGGTCCCAGGGACACATTTTTTAAATTGGATTCTAGCCAACGAAGCCATGAAAATACCCAGTTGGTAGGAGTTAACTGAGGAAATTCTCAGTTTTTCATACAGAGTATATAAGTCTCCTTCTAACAGAAGGAATGCAAGACTTGCATACCAGTGCAGCAGGGATTTGAGAGTTGGAGCAGGTATAAAATTATTTCAGGCTCAGGCAGGTAATATGAAGCTGGCCAGGTTCTGTTCCTTGATGTGACATTATACAGTGTAGTATATGCCTCACTTCCATAAGGAATTACTAGTCCTCTCATTTCTCTTGACAGCGTGATGGACAGTTGAAAGTCTGCTTAGCTTTAGCCCTTTGTCCTCTTGGAATATTAGTGCAATGCTAGGTGTCATAAATCATCAAAATTTTATGAGGTTGTTTGCTTATTGTTTGAATTTTAGGTGTTGACCCCTTTTTAAAAATATTGCACTAGGCCAAATGGGTATGTAGACTGTTATCCCACTTCTGGGCTTCCACTCAGAAGTTAGCAGTAAGTCCCAGCTTCCCTGAGATACAGGTATTTGCAGTTTACGCCTGTCGTCCTGGTGTCCTACCGGCCTAGCCTTTGTCCCAGTTTTTTGTTTTTTCATGAAGTATTCTTAATAGCTGTGTTAAAATAAGCAAGGATGAATTTTATGGGCCCTCATTTTGTATTTCCAGATTGAGCTTGTGCTGTTGACCAGATTTCTCACTTTAACACTTGGTTAAATCTGAAACTTATTCCATCTCTTTTCCGTGTCCTTCCCAGGTGCTGTGTTAGCTGGATCTCCCTTTGAAAGATAGCAATCTAAAATAGTGTAAGCTCAGACAAGGATGACTAGGGCCAGTCAGCCCCTCTCTGGGGTCCAAGGTAGTAAGTAGTATGTGGGGCTGTTGTGTGACTGTCTGCTTGTGGCATGCAGTTGTGCTGCCCTCTGGATTGCGAGGTGAGAGGATGGTGGTCCTTCAGTGCTTTTATCATTTACTATTTGGTGTAAATCTATTGCTATTTGTTTCATTATTTGGTAATGCTTTCATTTTGCAACAAATTCTTTTGGTGATAATAAGTGTAAAATACCTTAAGATGCATGTTTAACAAAAATTAAATACTGAGTTTTTATTTCTGAAGAAAATCAGTGATAATGTATAATTGGTATGAAAATTGTTTTTTTGAAACTTAGCATCTACCATTGTAACCACAGTGATAGCACCAACTACACAAAACGTAAAACAGATTTATCTGCTTTAAAAATTAGCTATTTTCAGCAGACTGGACCCCAAAATGACCTTTTAGCATGTATTTTTATTTTCCTCTATGAAGCATGACTTTTCATTTAGACCAAATAACTTTTCTTCCAAGTTAATTTAGCTCATTTTCTATTCCAGGTGTTCTTACACATATACAAAAAAATAAAGCAACAGCTATTAATCTGTTAACTCCCTTAAGCAGAAAACCTTTGTGAATAATGATTTGTTTTCTCCCTTTAATTCACAGCATCAAAGCTTATATACTATGTCGTTAAAATATCTAACATGGTTTTAAATGCTATAGTAAATACTGCTCCTTTTTAAAGCCTTTTAAAAGTCATTGTTGGATATAAAAAGTATTTTGTGGTAATGATATAAATGTAATTCTTGTTGGAGCGCAATGTTGTGGTTGGTGTACAATATGTACTAAATTAAGAAGCCTCTGGATCACAGACATACTTCGAATTAGTTATAACTCAATATATATATGAGTTATATGTCATAGTTGTTGGCCAATGCCATTTTAAAGAATATTGCAAGCAATTTTATAACATCGTTAAATGTATAATGTATCTGTATTGAAAATTCGTCTTCTTAAAAATGTCAAGAACATAATTTAGAAACAGATACTGATGACAACATGACTGAAGTACAGGAAGGTACCACTTAAAAATATTCTACTTTGAAAAAATCTACACAGATGTATGAAGATCTTTTTTAGAAATAATTTTGTATTTGAAAATAACATTTTAAAATGTATGTTTTCTTGAATAATACCAAAGTAGTACAGTTGATTTGATTGTCAATAATTAACTATTTTAAGGGTAGTTAGTATTAACTGCTGTATTTAGTAGTTTTTTCATACTCAAGTGTCACGATGTAGATGATAAACTATATTATCATACTTAAATAGAAAACTAACAGTTCTTTAACACTAGTCCCAGTAGCGTTCTGTGGTTGATTCTTATCTGTAATCTTTCTGAAATTTGAATCCTTATTAGAGGAACAAAATTACATAAATGTTTATTTTTAAAATTGTGGGGTAAGATGAGCTCTTTTGCCCTCCTTATTCCCCTCAGATTCTTAATATTTCATTACTCTTTCATAGGACAAAGGTATCACTGCTATTGTTTGTTTCTATATTTTTTACTAATGGGACATTTTCTTGATCTCTAAGTTAAAGGGGACATTTAAGCGAGATGTTTTCAAAACACCTTTTTTACCTAAGATTCTGGAAAAGTGAGTCTTTTTTTCAGTTCTCCTGAACCTGGTTTCTTGACTGTCTGAAGCTACAGTACTCTGATGTCACACAAGTGTCCGGAAGGATTATTGCCCCTGTGCAGGGGCCCCAGAACACTTGGGAGCATCTGGGACTCTCTTCATAAGGAGCTTGTTGGTTGATTGGTTTAGGTTTTGTCACAAAATCTACCAAACAGAGCAATGGAATCTTTATCTGTTTTAGTTGTTATCAAAGTAAGACCCTAAGCCGGCAACTCTGTCAAGAAGACTATAGGAGCATAGACATTATAAAGAACTAAAATGATTAGATTTTTTTCTGAGAGGTAATATCAGGAAATGAACCATATATAATATGCGATCTCGAAAATAATAATACGAATCCATAAGCAGGCATTTACCTTTGTGTCCTTGGGGACGACTCAGTGAAGGAATTGTTTCATTTATGTAAAATCTGTTAAGTTTTTCCTGTATCATGATCAAGGATCATGATACAGGAAAAACTTAACAGTGGGCTATTTGTGAAGCATTAATGCAAGTAGAATAATATATGGCTGTTCAATAAACAGGAATATTTGTTGAAATTATTAATGGTAATTTTGAGATACTACAAGATTCCGTAGTACTTACAGTACTTGTTGTAAGCATTGTACTAATAGCACTTAATTTTTCTAATGGCCTGCAATGATTTGTTATTCCCATCACACAGATGGGAGTGCTGATGCTCAGGAAGGTTGAGCTGCCTTCTCTGCCCAAGGACACAGGGGTACTTGATGCATTTGTGATTGGTTTGGCCTCAGGCAGTTGTCCAATTCTTCCTTTTTATTTCTGTGGTCCCTGAGTTGTTCTATTGTCCCTCAGTAGTTTCCAACTAATACTAGGTTTAAGACGGCATGTGAGTTTAGCACAGAAGAATCACCCGACCCCTACCTCTGAGAGACTGCACACAGGAGCTGGCATCTTCCGGAGGGACTTGAGAAGTCTGCATCATAGTGATTAGTGATTTTTCAGAGCCACCAGTTGAATCATAAGTTTGGAGAGGCTGTTTGTGGGAATGAGTCACTCATGACATGAATCCAGCCAGCGGCAGCTCGTTGTGATTTTGCTTTTCCTTGTCACTTATGCAGTAGTGCTCATAAAAAAGATGCAGCAGCAGCAACTGCTGCTGTGTAAACTCTACTCCAGAGAAGGTCAGCTGTTCAGGGCTGTGACCTGTCAGTTAAGGCGAAGCCATCTGATAAATGACGGTTTGTATTCAAGGTTTTGTCTGCTGCCCCCCTCACCCCCGGAAATTTTATGCTCAGGGGTATTTGCAAATTGGAGGCCTCTAGATCCAATAACCCGTAAGGGCCTCCAGAATGTTATTTCATGTATGAATGAAAGCTCATAGGTCCACCCTTCACTCCCCTCCCTTCTCCCCTTCCCTTCTCTTCTGCCTTTTAAATAAGTAGAAGCTTTAGACTGTCAGACTCTGCCTTTGAGTATTTTATATACATTCTGTAATTTAACCCTATAAAGCAAATGATATGACCTCCATTTCACAGATCAGGAGAGGGAAGTAACCAGGAAGCAGAGATTTAGCAATATTTGTTTACTCCAGGTCATATTCAGCTAGAGCTGGGTGGAGGTGTGATTGTGACACAAGCGTTCTGGCCTCAGGGTCCCCCATTCTACTCTCAGGCTTCCTTTGAGCAGAAGAAAACAAAAGCAAGAAAAGGTCAGGATTCCACCCCCACCCCCAGGGTTTATTTTATAGGGTTTTTTTTCCTGTAGAATCAAATGCCAAACGGAAATGAGCAACAATGGGAATAAAAGGAAGATAGAAGATCTGATTGAGAATTAAGATGGACACTGATAGGGTCGGGCGCCTGCTTGGCAAGCGTGAGGTCATGAGTTCTATCCCCAGTACCCAAAATAAATAAATAAATAAAATAAAAAAAAGGGACACTGACAGTGGTTTCTGTCATTTCTGATGACAGGGTCCTCTGTTGGGACTTCTTCACATAGAGCAGACTGAGTGAGCTGAATATTTGTGTCTTAAGAGTTACCGTAGGTGTGACATTCCTGTGTAAAGCCACCCTGAGCTGTGAACAAGTTTTTGAAAATCTTTCCAAAAGTGACCATGAGATCCCTTTCTTTTCAGTGGTCAGGATAAGAACCACTGTGGTAGTACCTCATTTCCTCCTTCCCTTTGCGAAAGGAACCATGGAAATGTCAACCAGTCTCGGATTTACCTAGATTTTACCACCACTGAACCATTAAAAACAAGACATGACCACAGTGGCACATGGCGTGGTCTCCATGTGGTCTTCTCCTAGGATGCTGCCAGCGTTCCTAATAGTCAACCTCGTTCCATGTCCCTTCTGGGGCTCTCCACCAGCTTGCCAGACATTCTGAAAACTGGCTGTCAGTGATAGTCACTCCCACCCAGTGTGCTGGACTATAACGTAAAATGAAATAGAATTACATTTGACATTTGTTTGTATGATTAACCTGTGCCTGTTTTGCTTTTTTATGCTTAGTGTTCAAAATAAAACTGGTAGTTGCTTGATTTTATAACTTCATTGAAGGTGACTTCTTTCCTTTTCATCAAGTTAGCTTTTTTATTAATAATTGTTTAATGTAGCGTAATTGTACTTTTATTGCAATTTCACATTTGAGCAAATTTTAAAAGGGATCTAATTTATCTTTCTAACCTGATACACTAAAAGTATTCCTTCCATGTGCGGAATATTTTTATTTTTAAAAATTGAGGGGATTACTCTTCTGTTAGGGACATTTAAATCAACAGTTTTTAATTCCATCTATGTTTCATAAAATGTCATCATACTTTAAAATAACTTACAGAACCTTAAAGCTCTTGCATAAATGCAAATTGCATTTGATTATATTTGAATGGAATATAAAAAAGATGGAATTCCTAGCTCAGTGGTAGTAAAAGTGACTTTGAATTCCTGACCTGGGTGAAGGCACCATGGTGATTGGTTTGTGTTAGAAGGCAATATTCTTTCTTAGCTGATGGAAGATGACTGCTGAGTTACGACTTCATCATTGAGACAAATATTACACCTTTCAATCTGAGGGTTATATGAATTGATTCAGCACTAAACTGCCTCACCAGGCTGGTTTCATTCACAATGAAAAGAAAACACTGTTTATGTTTTCCTTTTGTTCATACTTTTTCTCCTCCTTGAAACCCTATACATCTTCTCCTTCACCTGTTGCTAAGCTGTCTTCTCTTGGACACCTCATTTGACCCCATCAGTCCTTGCTGTGTGGTACTTGATTGTGTACAAATTTAACTACATTCTGTCCTGTTTTGTCAGCTACAATTTGAATAAGTAAGGCCTTGTTTCACTGCATGATATTGTGTGCACATAGAGGGACAGTGTCTTAACTCCTACGTGTTTTTGTGTGGTAGGTGATAGGTGAGGTAGGTAGGTAGGTAGATAGAGGTATAGATATGTATCTACTCATTTATGTAGTTTACGGTTACCTGAGATCTTAGGGGATTTGGTTCATTCATGTTAGGGAAAATTCCATTAAAATGAAATTAAATAGTTTCTTCTAAAGGTTATGACTAGTGGTACTGGTATAGCCAGAACTAGAAGTTGGATGTCCTCATTTCTTACCTTGTTGAGTTTCCACTCTTGCTTCCTTCTTTGGGTTGAATGAGCATTTACTATGTGTCGGGCCCTCTGCCTGGCCCTCGTAATGTGGTGTTGAGCCTGTCTGAAATGTGTGGTGAGGGAGGAAGATGCTAACAAACATCACACAAATACACATACACTAACAACTGAACTAAGCATGCTTAAGGGTTATGTAGTTTTTATGAGAGTAGCACATGGAAGATTTCCCTCAGAAATTGACTTTGACTTGTAGGACTTGGCATCATATTTATATATCTGTATAATTTAAATGCAATTAAAGCAGACACATATTTCTTTTATGCTCACTCTGTACAGATCCCCAAAAGAAATTAAAACTTGTCAGCCACAGCTGTTTCTGTCAGTATGTGGTCTGCAAAAGGGACAAAGTTAAAACATAACTACTAACCTCAAGCAAAATGTAGAGTCCAGCATACATGAGCCAGTCGGCCGCAGGCGGCGCTGCCCGCTGAGTCCCAGGTGCCCACAGGAGCTCAGCATTGTGGCTAGGCTCACTGGGGACTGAGTGGAGAAGCATCTTTCAGAACAAATGGGCAGAGGAATGGCCTTCAGTCTGGTATTTTGTATATATTTGTATTATTTATTTTTAATTTAAAATATAATCTAAACATAGCTTTTATACATTAAATGTATATTTATCTTTTTCCAGTTGGCCAGATTTAAAGTTAAGGATATTTCAAAGAAAAAAATTTTGAATTTTGGCTCCCCAGAAAAACTTGTAGAGGATCTGGCCACACATTGGGTCTGCCTTTGTATGAGGAGCAGTTCTTTGGAGCTGCGTAGTAGCTGCCCTCTTCAACTAGGGAGTGTATCTCCCGGTGTGCGAGACGCCTCGGCACGGCACAGTCTGTTACTGCTGTCAGTTCCCGCTTGTTTCTTTGGCTCCCTGGACCCAAGACCATCTAATGGCTCTTACTCAAGGGAACTGTTGATGTCATGGACCTCTTTGGTCTCTACTAGCAGTTGATGGCCAGCTAGGCAGTTAATGTTAGTCACAACAGCTTGTTTCTGTGTAGCACTTTATCATTTATGGTAGTTTCCGAATTGTCGCATTCATCAGAATCATTTGGCTATCCCCTTCAAGCGGGGTTTGCTGGGCCTCATTCCTAAAAATTGAGATTCAGTAGGTCTCAGGTGGGCACAATGGGTGTGTATTTATTTCTAGCCAATTTCCAGGTGTCACTGGCACTGCTGACTTGAGAGCCACCCCTTGAGAACCACTGGCAAACAGTACTGTGATTACTGTAATTACAGCCACATGAGTTTAGCAGTGTTATGTGTGCTCTTCCCCACCAGAAATAACACTTCCAAAGATTAAGCCCCTTACCCAGGGTCATAAGAAGTGGGGTCAGCCTCCAGACCATGACTTTAGACGAAATCAAGCGAGAAACTACCCTGCATACATATGAGGAATCTAACTGAGAATTCGGCCAAGGATGATCTTTGTCCTATCTTAGAACCCAGAGTTAGAACTCATTCTTATCTAATGAGCAAGGGCAAAAAGGGCAGCACTGAAACTTGATTATGAGACATACCTGCTGAGGGGGCAGAGTGGAGGGAACCCCGGCTGCCTAGAGATGGCAGCCCGTGGGCAGGACACATGAGCTCAGGAGACTCAACATGGAACGACAGGTGGTGCCGCCAGCCCGGCAGAGCACAGCACCAAGGCCCTGACAACACTCTTAACACAAGGCAAGCTTTCAAGGGAGCTGTGATTGCATTGTGATCCCTGGGGTGGGGCTCAGAAGCCGGCCTCCATGCTGCTAAGATTGCTGGTGGCTTACCAAGACATTGGCTGGACTCCAACTAATTATCAAAGGCAACTACAGGAATACATTTTCCAAGATCAGGGTGCAGAATGGAGCCAGAGCTCATTCGTAGATCTCATTATCATGGTCGAACAGAACTAATACGAAAGGGGATTTCTTAAGTCTCAAATGTGAGGAGCTGCTTAAAAACTGAAGTCAAACTTAGTCTATTGAAAAGGAGCTCTTCCTACTTATGGGAAGTGAAGAAAGGTAAAGATTGAAATCCAGGTAGGACCTCAAATGGATTATACTTACTAAAATTCTGTCTGGTTAATACTCTGTGAAGTGAGTATTAATATATACTACATTCAGTGAAAACTGATTTGATTGGGATCATTAAATAGTGGTATAGTGTGGTCATTTAAATGTTTTTGTTTTGACTTTGTGTTTTGAGACAGGGTCTCTCCGTGTGTCCAAGGCTTGCCTTGAACTCACTAATTTCAGGCCAGCCTCAAACTCATGATCCTCCTGCCTTAGTCGCTGGAGTGCTCCAATTGCAGCCCTATGCCACCACATCTGGCAGAGAATAAGTATTTTTAAAAATAAAAGTTTTATTTTGGTGTTGTTGAAATTGTGTCAATCTTCTTGCTAAATATGATATAATAAAATATAGGTCCTTTTTCATTCTTCAGTCTGATAATGTAGATAAGACAGATATTAGAGGAGTATTTTGAGAATTGGAGGTCTGGGAATTTAGCTCAGTGGCATAAGTGCCTGCCTGACAAGTGCGAGGTCATAAGTTTGATCCCTGGTACTGAAAAAAGAATGAAAGAAGAAAAGAACTGAGGTGTGTAAGACTAGAGTGGGTATTGTAATTGTCAGATAAAATCATTAATATTCTGGTGGTTTTATACTCTATCCTTAAAGTGAGTTGTAAAAACTCTAATCTTCATTAGTGAAGGATTCTGAGTTTCATGTAAGATGGGCTATTGAGTGTGTTCAATTGTAATAAACTATAAACATAGAGGGGCTAATTATGTAATTAATAATAGTTTAGGATTGTGATAATCACCTGAACGCAGTGGTATTTACAGCACAGTTCTCTCACTCTGGTGGGAGGACAGAATGAGCCTGTTTCCTCTAGTTACCTCAGATCAACTTTAAGTAGCCTGGAGGTTTCCTCTGGAGGAAATTGGGGCAGGGTTTTCTCTAGGAGAGATAAAAAACATGGACCATCTTGAAAAACAGTCTATGAAGAAGGATGTTACTTGAATTACCACATTGTAATGTGCAAACCAAAGGCAATTTGAAAAGTTCTGGAGAGTTGTAAAACTGCTTCTGTTTTTGTTGTTTTTTTAAATAGGCTCATGCACAGTTAGTTCGAGAAGTGGATGTGGAGAAGGTGTCTGCTTTTGAAAATCCATACGTAGATGCAATAAAGAGTTTGTGGAATGATCCTGGAATCCAGGAATGCTATGATAGACGCCGAGAATATCAATTATCTGACTCTACCAAATAGTGAGTATCCAGCCAGGCGGCCTTTTCCATCTTTCTCTCTACTGTGATGTTAAATGTGCTGCACAGGCCCAGTGTGGTGGCCCGTACCTGTAATCCCAGCATTTAGGAGGCCAAGGCAGGAGGATTGCTGTGAGTTCAAGGCCAGTCTGAACTGCATAGTGAAACCCTGTCTCAAAAAGACCAAAAGAAAAAAAAAAAAAAAAAGCCGTACAATTACAACTTCTACAGTCTGTGCTGTGTAAAAACAATCAAACTTAAAAGTTATAATGTGTAGGTATGCTTGTCTCATACTCCTAATTCTGAACTGTATTATAACAGACTGAGATCATGAGTAAAGGAAAATATTTCTTTTATTGTTTTTTGTTTGTTCGTTGTTTTATTTTGTTTTTCTGTTTTAAAAATAAGTGGAAGAGTCTCGGAGTCTTTTCCCACCCTTTCTCCTCCCCCAAAATTGCAAACCAGTGATTCCCAAACACACCATTATGATAATCTTGTAATAATAATTTTTTATACAAATTGTGGTAAGATCTTATTCATGTGCTAGAAAACACCTACACACATTAGAAATTGCCAACAAAAATATATTTGATTATGGCTTCCTGAAACATAAAACTTCCTAGTTGCCAGTTTTCAGAACCAGAACCTCGACTGCTTTTTTGAGAAGCACTATTAGGTTGATCGATGGGTTTTCTTTTGCATGAAAATTATGAGTCTAATTTTGCATTCATTCCAGAATTATTTTGTAAGATGTCAGTCAGATTCACATATTCTAAGAAGATTTATGTCCTAAAGAGATCTATTGGTTTAGATCAAATCTTGCTTAACAGAAAGTAAATGTTTGCAATCATTAGATTAATGTAATCAGCGTAGTCAGCCATCCAGATAATCAGGTGCCTGAAAAATGGTGGGTTTTAAAAAAAATGTGGGGTGTATGGGGCTAGAACTTAGCCAGATTTCTGTCTCCATTAATTATGTTAAATCAGCATTTGCCTCTTTTTTTGGTTCTGGGTAGACAGAAGAATGGGTGGAAATATTCTGCAGCTGGAAGCCAGTTGATACAATAAAGCGACCCAGTAGATGAGAGCAGAACCTTGGGGAAAAATGAACCCCAAGGGGGCTGATTGTTATCACTCAGTAATGCATTGAAGACCCATGAGCTGTGTGTTGCTTTTCCAGAAGTTATGATTTGGGCTTTCCAGGCATTTGTATAAGATAAGTTTTGATTCAGATGAGTCATAGAAATATTGGTTCTTGTATTCATACGGTAAGTTTGAATCACATGATTCCAACATAAGACATAAAATGTGCATGTCTTTTTCTAAGCAGCTTTGTGTGTGTGTTTCTGAAATGTATGTTGTACTCATTGTTTTTTCTCCTTCACATTTTTCATTGCCTTTCTTGTTCCCAATCTCTTTTGCTAGTCTGCTCACCTTCCTTCATCTTTTCTACCCACTCTTTTTCTCCTTCGCTTCTTTCTTTCCCACCTCATGAGCTCCCACTAAGTAAGTTTCCTTGAGTACAGAAATGGAAAGGATGCCTTCGGCCCCTGTCTGCTGTGTTTTTTGCTTCCTGCCCCCTCTGTCCGTCTGTTTCCTCTGCTGTTTCACAACTCTTCCCCTTGGATAGCACCCTTGTGTTTTATCCACCCCCTGTTCCTGCTCAGTATGGCCTCACTTGTTTACTCCTCCACCTCGTCTTTAATTCTTTCTGCTTCTCTTCAGCTGTTTTTCACTTCTCACTGTGACAGTGTGATACTTTTACTAATACTGCATTATAAAGTTACATTTTTAAATTGTTTTACCTCTTACCTTTTTCTCCGAACCTCTGTCTTTTTACAGTTATTTTAAATCCTGTCTCTTTCCCTCCCAGCCTCTCCCATTCTTGAGTATTTCCTATAGTTATTACCTTTGTGGAGGGGGAATTGGGGCTCCGATATCTAATAATAATATGCTTACCAGGGTTAGGTTCCTTACTGAGAAGTCTGGTTTACCTCCTCTCCAAGAATGGATCCTCCAAGAAATTCCTTTGCACAAAAGTATTTCCACTGTTTACTGTGAAGGTGTTCTTGAGATAATCCTCTATCACCTCCAGTGCCATTCTTTTAGGGTAGATTTGTATATTTATAGACATGTATGAATTGGGTGTTGCTTTAGGGCAGAGGGTTAGACTGGATGTTTCTCTAGCTCTTTGTCAGTGCTGTTATTCTCAGAGAGTCACCATCTTAGGATTCTGCCAGCACAGGGTGAGTCCATCCTAGAAATAGGCCTGCTTGTTGAGCACATTCCTTGTGATAGAGCCAGACATGAGAGGGGGCATATGGCCCAGGCTGATCTAAAACTCTCAAGTAATTATTTTTTAAATAGTCCATCTCTTCCCTAGTGGGATAGGGAGAGGTTGATTTCCTGAATTTCGTATATATAAGCATATACTCCTACCGTATGGGCATACAACTAATTCTTTAACCACATTTTTATTGCTGAAGTAATGTTATAACTTGTCCTTATAGGCTTAGAAAGTTCAGTACATATTTCTATATAAAAATATTGTACCTAAAATTAATTAATCAGAGGCCAGGCTATAGCTCAGTGGCATAGTGCATGCCTGGCAAGTGCAAGGTCTTGAGTTCAATTCCAGTACCCAAAAAATATAAAATAAAATTCATAATCAGGTCTTCTTACTCTATACCCAATTCATATTCTGTTTTCTCACAGTCTTCCAAAATGTGGGTGGTTGGTTTTAGGACTACATATTAAATCTGGGCTTTGTGTCTCTTAAGACTCTTCTGCTTGAGACTTGTTTTACGTTTTAGTGGCTGAAGAGATTGACCTAGTTTTGCCTGATTACTTCATAGTACAATTTAGCTTGCTCCTCTAGCCCACAGATTTACTATAAACTGGAAATTTCATTAAATACTGATTACATTCAGGTTAACATGGTAACTAGGAAGCATTACATATGATGCTGTCCCTGGCTTACCCATCACTGGTAGATTTACCACAGTGTAAGGGGAGTGGCCCCTTCACAAATTGCAAAGCTGTATTTTTTTTCTCTTGAGGCATTATTTTGTCACTCAGTGATCTTAGGTTCCCAATCAACTCTTCATCTGATGCTTTTAATTCCACTTGATAATCCTTGCCTGATTGAGTAGGGTTTGGATAAGAATGATTTTCTGTCTGCTTCACTTGATTTATATTGTCATTCTTCTGTGAAATAGAAAGTGCTTTATATTTCCTAATGTTCTGATCTTTTGTTTAAGATCAATAATTTGTTGTGTGGACAAAATAAGATGGTAATGGTAGTAACTTGTTTTCCAAGTCAGGACATCTTGAGGAAGAAGCAGTGCTATTATACTGAAGTGGAAGCATAAACTGGGAATCCTGGGAGCAGGCCAGGCCATTCGGGCCACCTGAGCTAAACGAGGTCTGCAAAGACTGGTTGGTTGGCTGGTTTCCTTCTTTTTCTGTGGAACAGTTTATTTCAGGAAGGGTAGAAACTTAAGGGGCAGTATGTAGAGAAACCGTCAGTTAGCTGTCCCGTTTCTGATGTCTTCCAAGGGTGTCACAGCATTCTTGATAGACCAGGCCGGTGTAATCCGGCCGGACTGCCTTAATCACTCCTGTGCCAGGCGGCCTGGGAAGGAAAGTGATCTTCTTCTTCCTCATGTGACTCCTGGGGACTTTACCTTCTCTCTTGCCCAGTCACCTTCTCAGCACAGAGACAGGCCCTGCAGTGCCTTGGACCACCGTCACTGCTGAGTGCTCAGGTTCTCCAGGATGGTCAGTAGACGCCCCGTGAACCCCGGAGACGGCTGGCGGAGACACAGGTCCGAAACACTGGACCTCACTGATGCCCAACGCTGAGCTCGTTTGCATAGATCAACTCAAAATAATTCCATTTTCTATACAAGACAGCTTTCACTCCTTTTCCTTTCTGACAATTTTGTATGTGTTTCCTAGTAGATCTTCAGTATATTTATCATTCTCTTTTCCTTCATATGATATTTTCATGTCACTGTTTTCTGTCTTTTAAATAAAAATATACTTCATTGATATTTTGGATCTGATTCTTTTTTCCTCTCACCTTGCTTTGGATCTAATTTCTTACTCAAAGTTACTGACCTACAGAAATCTTTGTAAACTCAAGGTAAACTTCTGAGTACTGACTATAAAAGCAGTTCTTTAGTTTAGGTTGAGGGGACATGTAGATACAAAATTTTGACTTCACAAATAATCCATGAAATAATGGATGACTAATTCCCACTATTTCTATGAACTTTAACCACTACAGATGAACTATGAATTTTCAGAGCTGTGTTCAGGTGGTTTTTTGTGTGGGTTTTTTGTTTTGTTTTTTCCCCCTCCCCTATTTTTAAGGTCTGGTATCTAAAAAGCTGTGTTACCAAAAGCAACTGTAGCTTCTATTTACCGAACACTTACCACATCGCCCCCTTCTGTTAGCAAGCATTTAGGGTTCAGGAAGATTGAGTGACTAGTTCATGGCCACACAAGTAGCAAGTGGTAGGAGTAGGTATCCAGTTTAAATTTGCTTATTACAGAGCCTAAGTTTTTAACCACTGTGAACTAAAACCTCCCAGCAGGGATGGACGGATGGAAGACAGATATATACATAGGTAGATAATTGAGAGTTGTTAGATAGATGGTAGACTAATAGATATGGGCAACTGTTTATAAGAAAGTCACTTAGCATGAAATATACAGATTATTAATCAATGTTGTCTGTAGATTCATGTTTACAAGGTTGAGGGGAACAAATACATCAGATTTACTGGAAAACAAACCCGTATCATCATCAGAACTTAGCCATGTTTAGCTAAGTGTCAGTTACTCATATTAACATAGAAGGTGTTCCTCACCACAGATAATTCAGAAGTGTTATTTCTGAATCGTAGCCTGCAGTCTTTCGGGCACATCCTCTTTCACCCCCATTGCCTTTTTTATTGGAGCCAGTATTAAGGACACATTGAAGTGATTTGAATGTCCCTACTTTTGCTTTGATTAGGCAACTTGCTAGCAAAATATGCAATCAGATGACTCAAAGGACAAGCAGCAGTGGCAGAAACAAAGAGATGAGAAATTGCAGAAAATGGATAAACAGTTTGGGATAAATTTGCAATTAGCTTTAATTTGGTACATTCTTCCAAATCTATATAATGAAGAAGAAAGAACATTCTAAGATCTTGGAGAGTTTGTAGGTTTCTCTATAAAATTTTATGATCGATAAAAAGCTCAAAGGCTCTTTATATCTTTCAATGAAGAACACAATAAGCAGATGGTTGTCGGTTTCTCTTTTTTCAGGGCTCACCACCCGTTTCAGTATACTGAGACAGCAGGTCAAATGAGTTCATAGCCTACAGTACCAGAAGCTCCCAGATTTCAGCCAGAGAACACAAATCGCAGTTCCATTGTCATAATTTTAAAAAAAGTCTTCACACTGTAGGTTTTGACTGAAGACTGCTGTAAGAGACCAAATAATCTCTAGTCTTACTTTACTGAAGTTTGCTTCAAATCATTTACATTGGAACCTAGTTGAAGAGTCTGAAGCTCTGAATTAACCTGGAGTCAGATACGTTGAAATTTCCATGTGACCACAAGTTCAAAATACAGAAGAAATTGGCCTTTCGGCACAGCTGAACGTTGACATTTACTTACCTACAGCCTCAGACTTGCATTTTTTAATCTGATTATGCCATGTTGAATTTAAAATGCAAAAATAATTTTGGAACAGGGTAACGCATCCACCTGACTGACAGCCAGAGTGGTGCAGAGGCCCCATCCTGAGAAGCTGCTGCCTGGTGAGCCAAATGCTTGAATCCTAGGGTGAGTTGTTTAGCTCTCCTGGCCATGCTGACTTTTCTCTCTATCCAGTGGCAAATCAGCTTTCAAGCGTGCTCCAGGCTTTTGAAGTCAGGAAAGACTTGTATGGATCAAGCCTGTTGTACTGGCTCAAGGTCAGCTCTAGAGGTAATTTCTTCTGCTGCTCACCACCTCCTGAGGCTTGGACCTACTTAAGCCTCACTTCCCTGTAGTATGTGATATGTAATCTTGGATTTCTCTTCTAAATTCGAGTTCCTTGATTCCATTGCAGTACACTGCCTTTATCTGAGAGGTTGTTACCCTTTGCAGCCAATTGAAAGCCTGACACCCTCAAATTTATCTGGAAACGTAATGAACAGAGAAATTACATGATTAAATTACAAGAGCTGCTCTCTGTAGCGTAAAAGGGCATTGATCTCGAATAACATGGAATACCATTTTTTCACTTGAATGATTTATTTACTTTTATTCTAATTTTATCATCTAATGAACCACATCTACTACTACATTTTGCAACAGTAAAATAAAGCGAGTTAAAGCCCTTGCACATGTCTTTGACAGTGAACTCTGATGATTTGAAGAGATCTTTATTATTTCCTTTTCAGGGTGCTTGGATCTCACAGAGATGGAAAAAATATCACAGGGATGAAAAGGGCTTAGATGTACTTAACTGTTTTCTAATCTGCAGTAGGAAACAACGTAGGGGGAGGGGGTTGGAGCTGGCTTCTGTTTGCCACTTGTGCAATTTGCCCAAAGGCGTGCTGGGCGTGGGAGACTGGCTTCAGGTTGTCTGTTCACGTTAGCAGGACTTTGCTCCTTCTAGTAATTTGATCTCTTTACGGTCTTTCCACAGTCTTCACTGAGAATAATGATGTACCCAGCCAAAACCTCTGGTGCCATTACTACAGAATAGGATGACCCACTGCCTGTTTATATATATATATATATATATAAGAAGTTTTACTGTTGCACAGCTGTAGGCTTTCTTTTGAGCATTGTCTTTAGCTGCTTTTGCACCCAACTGCAGAGTCGGATAAAACAGAGGCCATGTGGCCCACAAAGCCTAAAGTATTCATATATATACACAAATAATTTAAAATTTCCTCCTAGAGAACAATGAAGATTGAAAGGCAGCTAGCACTGTGCATTCATCATTTACATTGGAACCTAGTTGAAGAGTCTGAAGCTCTGAATTAACCTGGAGCTAAGTTTTACAGTGTAGAGACAATGGGCAGCCTGCACTGCTTCATCAATCCTTTGCATGATGAGGAGAGCACAGAATGCTGTAGATTGTATTCCCTGGCAGTACCTCTAAATGCCAAAAAGAACAGTACTGAAGAGAGTGCAGATGGCTGGAACTACTCACTGAGCAGATTTGGGCTCTGAGAGCGAGCGCTGTGCCTCATGTGTCATGACTTGTGCTCCATGTAGTGTTTGATGCTATGCTGCAACTGGCTTCGGAGGGTGTAATAAGGTTTAGCTGTCAGTTGAAGCATAGATAGGATTGACAGACTTTCGTCAGAGCCTAGTAGAACATGCGCTTGACTAGATGACAGCCACCTCCAGTCACTGGTCAGCCCAGGAACCTCTCTGTTGTCTTACAGCCGGGAAGTTCATGCAGCTTCTGTTGTGACACCCTACCTACCAAGCAGCCCTTGGGCACTGACGCACCAACTCCAGTGTGCTTCTTCCTTATCACCATGGCTTTCCAATTTCTAGAAATGACTCCAGTTTTGATTTGTGATCAGTTGATGGTGCGTTAGGGTGAGCAGCTCCCCAGGACCTGAGCAGCGTCGTCCGCATGGAAGACTCTGATCCTAGAGAAGCTATGTCCAAGTTAAAGTAGCATGACCAAGGGAGATGCGCATAGATTTCAGACTGTGTCACAACTGACTCACCTTGTCACCAGAACCTCTGTATGGTTTGCGTTGGACATGCATTGTCCATGGTTATTTATGGTTCACTCGTCTCACTGCCAGAGTAGTCTCTTTGAGGACAGTATTCTTTTCTTGTCTTTTTTTTCCCCCTTCATTCTCAGTGCTAAGCAGCAGGCTTTCAATAAAAACTGTAATAAGTAAAGTCTATGCCTTTTGTAATTTCTTCCCATCTCTTACCTCTTTTCTGCTTGTTCAAATCCCATTCTATCTGCACCCCCTTTCCTGCCGCACACTATTCTCTAGTGATCACAGTTCATAATCATCTCTCCCTTCTTGCTGCATTCATAGTTAGCAGCTCACAATTTGGCACTTAATTGTTTCTTAATTGATTCATCTGTGCTATCTTTGCTTCCCAGAGAGTCTGTTGTCCCTAAGGGCAAAGAATATATTTTTACATATTTTGTACCGGCTCCCCATGCCAACCCTTCCTTCCATCCAACACACGTGCTACTCTAGAATCTAACATGTAACAAATTCTCAGTAAGGAAATGCAAATTAGCTGAGTTCTGTATTGCTATTCCATTTCAAGGCAGAGTGGACTAAACTGTCTTCTGTATTTCTTGATATGTTTTAGAACCGTGTCAAAGTTAGTAGCTGGGAGAGTTATGTGAAAGATAAATAAAATAGGCAAGTTGAAAAGGCCTCCTTCGATTTCAGTTTTGGTCTCTCTGTCTCTGTCTCTCTGTCTTTCATTTTGTTTTTGTTTGTTTCTTTGTTTGAAGTGACTTGGGTCTCACTATGTTGCCCAGGCTGGTCCGAACTCCTCAACTTAAGTGATCCTCCTGCCTCAGCTTTCAGCTGGGAATATAGGTATATACCATCAGATTGGCTTGCTTTGTTTTTAATTACAAGATTAAGTTATTTGTTTGAGCAACACATTTGAGAACTTACCACCGTGAGTCCAGTCCTGGGCCTGCACCTGGGGCGTGCCTGGACCTTTCACAGATCAGCATACACAGACTCTATGATAGCCATGAGGAGCAACTGTTCATTCACAAGACTCACAAGATACTGAAACTATTTCACAAGTGCAGTGATAGGATCCTTTTAAAAGATATGCAGTTTAATTTTAAAAATCTGATTTTCTGGATTGGCTTCTGTCTTTGGTAAAGGAAAATTGAAATGCATGATCTCTAGGACTTTGGTCCCATAGAATAGTTTACATTTGTGATGAACTCGGATCAAAGATCTGCCAGGTGAAGGCTGGACTTGGCTGGGTCACGGTGCCAAAACCCAGCTAGACTCTGTTCTCAGAGTGGCAGTTTTGCAGAACTTTACTATTCCTTCTTTTTTTTTCCCCCCAAACCTTTTTGCTATTGGGTCTTTGTGGTCATATCGCAGCTGTACAAATAGTGTGTTTCTGGTTTCTCCTTAGCGTCCCCTGCCTTTCAGTGTCACGTACAATCTCATGGCATGATCTAGCTTTCAACTCCCCACAGACTGTTCCTCTCACAATGAGGTCTTCTTAATTTTTTTTAAATGAAGTTGACCTAGTTTTCCTAACCTTCTTTTTAATAATTAAAAATGTGAAAATCTACCCAGAATAATTTTCTGTGCCGTAACTTCATCTTAATATTAACTTGAACTGCAGAACTTACAAATGCAGTGTGGCCACAGGACGCCCTTCCTCAAGGGCTGGATCGGGCCCACCTCACCTGAGGGCATCCTTCATCAAATGCCCCAAGTCGCCATTTTCATTTGTCTTATTAAGTAGGTTTAGTTGGATTTCCACTAAATGTTAGAAATTTCTTTTTCTACTTACTACCCACTTTTTCCCTTTTGGTATAATTACTGAGATTTGTATAGCTCTTTTATTTAAAAAAAATTTTTTTTAGCCCCGTCATGTGATATATTTTGCTTGTCAAATTGTGTCTCTAAATTTTGTTCAGTATTTCCTTCATTTAAAAAAAAAAGAACAACACTTGAATTTTTAACTTCTATGCTGTTCTTGGTTTAGATTTTAGTTACCCTTCCAGTCAAAGGTAATGAATGTTCCTGTAAAAAGGTTTCTTTTTTTTCTTTTTTCTTTCTTTTTTTTCTTTTTCTTTTCTTTTTTTTTTTTTTTTTTTTTTTTTTTTTTTTTTTTTTTTTTTTTTTTTTTTTTTTTTTTTTTTTTTTTTTTTTTTTTTTTTTTTTTTTTTTTTTTTTTTTTTTTTTTTTTTTTTTTTTTTTTTTTTTTTTTTTTTTGTGCCAGGCATCTAACTCATGATCTCGTACTTGCCAGACAGGCACTTGTGCTGTTGAGCTGTATCCCTGGCCCCTTTAAAAAGATTTTTAAAACTAAGTTGTCATTGCATGTCAAATGGGAGCATAAGTTAAATTCGAAGGTCAACCCCTAAACTGTTAGTGACAAACTGCTATTAAAATTAAGAACAATTAGAATCTTTCAAAAACATATTCAAATAGAGCGATGTCATATATAATTTGATCAGGCATATTATTTTAGTGAAGTTCAAACTTTTCTAGTTATTTTTAATCACTTAAAGTTGTGGTTGATAGCCTTTTTGTGAATTTATTTTTCTAGAGCCAGAGATGATCCAGAAATTAAATGTAGAAAGAATGTAGTGGTTACAAAATGTGAACTTATTAGCATGATTTCCTCATCTTTGTGTACAATTCAGTTGTACTACAGAATGATGTTTTGTGGATTACTGGCAAAGATTAGAGATTATGCACACAAGTTCCCAGGAAATTACTGTATCCAAAATATAACCACCTTTATTCCATCCTAATAAATTCCATTTCTCCTTTTTCTGCAGCCCTTTTCCTCTCACAAGTAGGTATGTTCCATGTGTGTGCAGTGAATCTATATCGGTAACATCTACCCTAATATCTCGGCCAAACATGTTGTGAACTCCAAATTACTCTGCATTTTACTCACAATAGAAAAGGAAGTGTCAGTAGTACGGTCCAAGCCCCTTTGTGGCTCACTTTTCACAGAAAACCATCAAAATGTATTTCTTCCATTAAAGAGAGTGAATCAGAAATGTCTGTTATCAGGGTGCCACCTCCACAGTTTGCACTGGGTTAGACAGAACTTCAAAGCCCGAAAACCTGTCTCCAACAGGTGTAAGATGAACATGTAAATTCTGTCAGTCTGTGGCCAGAATCTAAAGAAGACCGGGAAGTACCTCTGTCTCCTAAGTGAGGTGAAGCCACTGGTGCCTTCCTTTCCGTGCCGTCTTTAAATTTGTCAGAGGCATTTTAATTCAGAATTTAGTTTTTACGTAGTGCAGACCAGTAATAGCCTAGTGGGGTAAACACACGAAGATGAGTGTCTAGCGACCTCCGTACTCCTCATTTGCCTCCTAAAGGATGTAACCGGCCTTTGTAACTACTCGAGCCCTTCCTGGAGAACAGTTGTGAGTGGCATGATGTGCACCTGCTGTGTGTGCCCCAGGCCCTCAGCCCAGAGTTGGTGACAAACCTGGGAACAAAACTGTAAACTCCTTACCTCTGAATTGGAGCACCATGACTGACCTGGCAAACACATGTGGATGAATGTTGAATTCTTTTATTACCAGGTATAAAATATCAATTGTTAAATGTCTCAGTTCATGACAAGTTGTACCCCAAAAAGGGATTGGAATAAGGTGAATTTAAAATAGCAAAACCTCCTTTTTTTGAATATATTCTTAAAAATGGCTTGTCTCCTAGATAATTACATTCCATGTACACCGTGTCAGCTTTCTGTCCCTCACACCAGCCACCTGTTTGTTACACAGGCGGTGCCTTGGAAACGCACCTGTGCCTGTCGCCATAGCAACACCCTAAGGACGACCTCGGCAGCCACTCAGAATCATTTCTACAAAACAAATTATGATTACAATTAACTCTGAATTTACGGTTCTATATAAATTTGTTCAGACCTTGGTGTTTCTTTTTAAAAGGTTAGATGAGTCATGCAGTAGAACCCCCACCTCAGTCTTCTACCAGTTTTCCGTCAGAATATGAACTACGTTAACGGAAGGTGCAGTTCAGAGGTTTCCTGTCACCCTTACTGACAGTGTGACAAGCATTAGCAGAGGAGGATGTGCTCGTCTGAAAGTGCCAGACCTCCGTCTCTAAGGGAGCACAGTGCTGGTGTTTGTCCCCTCAGCAGAGGTGAGGCGCAACAAGTGCTGACAGTTCATCCTCCGAGTCCCAGGAGCCCGGCGGTTCGCAGACAGCTTCTCTGCACACCAGCTCCTCCTCGGCAGTGAAAAACGATCGTTCTTGATCATCTCTGTGCTCTACCTGCTTCGCAGACTGCATCTTCAGCCCTGGGCAGCCACCCAGCTCCTCCGCTGGGAGAAAAGTAGTTTGTCTGTCTTTTGTTTGTGGAGTCTGTTGCTGGTTTGCCTTGTTTGGGGCTGTGTTCTAGATGATACATGCTGGAAGGAGCAGAGTTGGATGCACTTCCTTTCAGAAAGCCTTTTTGTTAAGCTAGTTTAGTTTAACTTTTTATATCAAGTGAAGTGAGTTTTTCTCGTCACCATTCAACTGAGGCAAAGGAGAAAGGAATGCCAAGCAAGAACTGTCACTTTCAAGTGAATCAGAAGTACATGGAACATCTTTGAAGAACATTGAAATATGAACATTGCTGTGAAATGCATTGGTCCCATGACGGTAGGCAGACCTCGTGAAGCTGCGTGTGCTCATGCTGTTATTTTGTGAACAGTGCTGCTGTTGAGAAGGAGCACAAGGAGAATAAAGAGAAAAAGTGTTCTTCCGGGTGTGCCTGTTGCAGGAATTTAGGGAGAGCTTCTGAAGGGTACCCCTTACACATGGTTCTGCTGTGGCAGGTGTGTACCTGGACCCCGTCTTATCCGAGTGTGTTTCTCAGAGCTCAGTGCATCCTTCTAGTTATCAGTGTGCTTGCTGTGTGGTTCAGCAGTTATTCTCCCACGTTACATGCCCCCCCCCAAGTTTGAACCCATGGCCTTGATTGAAGTAATTTCCAGCCACACCCCCGCTTTTATGATGCTGGAAATGGAACCCAGCCCCACTTTTGAACAGGATCTTACCTAGTGGCACAGGATGGGGTCAAAGTTTTGCTCCTCCTGCACCAGCCCCCGACCCCGTGCTAGAATTACAACATGTGCCACCACGCCTGGCAGCATGTGCTGCTGGTTTACATTCTTGCAAACACATAGCTGTTTTTAAATAAATGACAGTGCGTAATCTGCTCGGTTCATCTTCAGGGAGCAGAGAGCCGCGATTTCCCTCAACCTTGCAGTACCTTGTATACAAGAATTAGCAATCCTCTGTTCTTCTGTGTGTAGCAGTACATGAATAGAAGTGGGCAGTGTATTTTTCTGAACCTGCTTGCTTGCCAGTGTAATTTTAAAGTTCTTTGCTTCACCTGAAGTAAGTTCTTGTTTATAATAGTTAAATTAATGGTGATTTTTGTGGATTTCAGAATGTATGTTCAGGTTTTTCAAATGAAGGTACTAGAAAACTCAATTGCTAGAGAGTAGCCTGTTGACTTTGTAAATATGATGATGGCTTGGTTTACCTACAGAATGGGATATAAATCAACTCCCAGAGTATATATAGGCTTACTAATGTGTCAGACAACTCCATGACTGTGCCAAAAAATTTACTAAAATCTTGGCTATCGTTCATGTTTGTGTATTCTCTCAGCTGATTCCAATTAGTCAGTAGCGCGCTATCTGCTGGCTAGAGAATGGTTCCTGTGTCCTAAATAAGGCCTCTACTTGCACTGGGAATTTCTAGGCTGATATGTTTCTGTCTTAAAAGATTGATACATTACCAAAGAGGTAGTAGCTTTATTTCTTTGTTAAGATCAGACTTAGCACTATTATTTTATGATTTCAGTATCTTACAGACTTAGAATCGTATTTCCCTTTGACACTGAAGTCTAGAATTTAAGGTATGGAAACACTGCTAGTAAGAATGGAATTTAGTGCTGTAACCAAAACACAGTATAGCAAATCCATCCATCCAACAAATGTTCATTAAGTACTAGTTGCTTGGCACTAATGCAGAAATAAAAATGGCTAAGACAAAGCCCTTACCCTAGGCAGATGACATCAACTGAGTGCACTATCTGCGTTATGACTGACTGTATTTGCTGTGCACTAGTGTTCCCTGTTACATGTCTCAGGATTCACCGGCTTGTCTGTGGTCACAAAGGAGCTGAATACTGTATCTGACTCCTTCCACTTCTAGTGATAGTTCACCTGTTCTCTAGTCACAAGTTAGTCACTTTATGTACACAGCATTGTGTGTTTTGAAATGTCTCTGTCCTGTCTTCTCCAGGGCAGAAGAGACCATCTTGGAAATCATAAAGGTAACAGTGGCAACAGTCATTTTCACCTGGCTGTCATCAGTTCTATCCAGTTATGTTGTTCTCAACCTTGCAAATTACGCTTTACACCTTGAAAATGTGTAAATAGAAGATTTTGGAAATACAAAATTGCACTGGTGTGGAGCCCACTAGTGGCTGTCAGGGTTAACGTTGGCAGGTGCGGCAAGACAGTTTCTTGCTTGTGGTGGTGACTGCATGAATCTCTACATGTGATACAGAACTAAATACTACTCCAGGTGTATATACATGTGCATGTATATGGGCGAGCTCAGAATAAGGTCTACAAGGTAGCTAACAGTGTGTTATATTACCATCAGTTTTCTGGTTTTGTAAGATGTTATAAGGACAAGTTGAAAAAAGGGTACAGGGAAACTTTCTGTAATATTTTTGTTACTTCTTGTGAGTCTAAATTATTTGCAAATGAAAAGTTTGAGAATAGAAAAGTGTCCTGACCAGAGATATTTAAAATTAAGTTGTGAACCTCAATATCGAGCATCTCTGACCTTACATATTGTTAGTGTAGTAACTAGAAATTTCATGGCTTCACATTCATCATGAATGACTAAGGCTTTGGGCAGAATGTAGGACAGAGTATTCTGCTGTCTTCGCTTAGGGGAATAAGGAAATTCATTCCAGGAAAAAACTTTGATGTTTTGCAAAATAGAAACATCGTGACCTTATGTGTAACTTTGTTATCTGTTTATTTATACAAATTAAGTTAGTATAAATAATTTAGAACTATTTGTTTTAAACTACTGCTTTACCAACCAGCCCTGCCACATAAGTAGAGTATAGGAGATTACATGATTCAAATTTGTTAGCCTTTTTGCTCCCCCACCCTGTACTTTTTTTTTTTTCATGGGTTCTAATTGATAGGCAAAAAACAAGAAATGTGGTGAATAGATAACCCATGGAGAGGTAACCTGCTTCTGAGTAATGGAAGGTTGGCTTTGTCTTTGTTTCCTAAACTTCTTTCCGTCTTTCTCACGTTTTCTTCTTTCCTCATATGATTCAGTATGCCCTTCCCTTTCCCTGGGTGTGGAGTGGTGACGTCACTGACATTGTCACTGTGTCTTCCCTCCCCAGCTATCTGAATGACTTGGACCGCGTAGCCGACCCTTCCTACCTGCCTACGCAGCAAGACGTGCTTAGAGTTCGAGTCCCCACTACAGGGATCATCGAATACCCCTTTGACTTACAAAGTGTCATTTTCAGGTAGTAGTTGAATCCATAAGACCTATTTTTTCTATTTTTATGTTTTGAGTACATTTGATGAACTCTGTAAATGTTGAGATCATGTGTGGGGTTTAAAACAACAGCATTACATAAGTTGTTACTGTTGGAAACACAAATGAAATAATATGCCCTGGAAAGAGGAGGCAGAAGAAGGATATACTAGGGGCTGGGTTCTCATCAATGTAACTTACCAAGCAATTAGTAATATCTTAGTTTGTTGGCAGTGAAGCAAAATCAGTTACTAAACTGCTGAGTTTGATGGCATACACCTGTGATTCGCACTCGGGAGGCTGAGGCAGGAGGATCGCTGTGAGTTTAAGGCCAGCCTGGGCTACACAGTGAGTTCAAGGCCAGCCTGAATTGCATAGTGAAACCCTTTCTCAAAAAAGACTCCGGACCAAAAAAATCAGTTATTGGTCCTGTTTCTTTAATCATTGAACTGTAAGGATAGTGGGTGTATTTTTATAATTATATAAGATACGATCTTCTGACCTTATCATAATAGAAATGATATGTTTTAGAAGCTTTTATGTTAAAGTTTCCTCTACATTACCTGGCACCAGCACAAAATTTTCAGTAGCAATAAAACTAAGTTTCTTGACTTTTTTTTTTCAAAATCCATGATTTTGAAAATGGGTTGATTATCCTAGTCTAAATATATGTACCAAAGTAGAATGAAAACATATTACCTCCTTTTTCACTGTTACTGTTCTGTCTGGATAATACTTCAGCAAAAGTTTTCTGTTGTTTTTCTTAAAATGAAAAAAAAGTAACAATACTAATATACTTTTATTTAATCTGTTATTACACAATCCCTCTGTTGTACTGTTAGAATGCAGGCCACGTGTGCTTTCAGGCGTGAGACCAGTGCGTCTGCCTTTGGGTTGAGTGCAGACACTGGAGCTCCTCGGGAGAGCCGCCCCGGACGGGGAGTGTGCAGCACCAGGTCCTGAAGTGAGGGTTAGCAGCAGCTTCCCTTAACTCTGTGTGCCTGCTGGGTCGGCACTCCGCCATTTCTTGCCCCAAAGTACCATTTTTAAATCGTTCCCTGTACTTGTGGGCAATCTGGCTGTTACACACTCCTCTAAAAGATATGACCCTGAAATGGTTGCAATTTTGAAAATGTTTGTGAGCCTTAGCTTTTCCATCTGTAAAATGATGGTAGCGCTGGCATAGTGTATTACATTTTGACTTAATGACAGTTAGAGATGTTCAGTTTGAGACAGACTTCTTTCCTTTTTTAACTGTATTACAGAATGTTTTGAGAATTCACATAGCATTTCATGGAGACTTTCATATTTGTGTTACTTCACAATTAGTTCTGAAACCAGATTATTATCAGTCTTACTTTTCCCACATTTTGTGAACCAGCCTTTGAAGGACCTTTTTGTTGTTACTGTAAAAGTACTAGTGACTGCAAGCGGGATTTCCTCCAGCAGGAGAAGCGCCCACGGGGTCCAGTGTGACAGGACGTCATGGAAATGGACCGCGCGCTGTGGACAGGAGGGCACTGCAGAAGTTCTCTGTGGACCACCGTTTTGCCCCTCAGGATTCTCTTTAGTGCTTGTGAAGCCTTTTAGAAGCCGTTGATAAGAGTTGCTGACATTCTTAGTTTAGGCTTCATTCTGGTAGACGGGAGAAGACCAGGAGCAACTGCCGTTCTCGAGAAAGGCTTGAAGAGGCCACCTCCTAGCTTTTGTAGCTCAGTCTGCGTGTTCCGTTGTGCGAACATGTACACTTCAGTGACACAACAGAGGCAACAATTTAAAGAAATATTGATTCTAGGCACCGTGAGATAATTTCATAAATATGAAATCACTCAACATTTATTCATGTCAGTGTTAGTGTCTGAGCAGTAACTGACAGTGAGTTCATGTGTGAAAAAACAAATGACAGCCTCTGTGTGGCATCTTGCACCTTCTTTTCTTTTCTTTTTTTCTTTCTCTTTTGTTTTAGTTTGTGTTTTTGAGACAGTCTTGCTATGTAGTTCAGGCTGGCCTTGAACTCATGGTGATCCTCCTGCCTCAGCCTCCTGAGTGCTGGGATTACAGGTATGTGCCACCACACCTGGCTCTCTTGTAGCATCTTGCTATCTTATACCATGCTTCATTTCCAGTTGGTTTGTGCACAAAGCTCGTTATGCCAGCTTACTTGACATGGATGGGCCTGTCCTAGATTAGTACCGGTACTGGGACAATGTTCACTGTGCTCATGAAGGATAAGCAGGGTTAGCGCTGCGTTTAGTTGAAGCATCATACGCTGCTGAGATGTATAACATCCTACATATTTTCAATGTGGACATTCCTTTTATCCTCGAGAAATACATGAGGCTGTTTATTCTGATTTATAGGAGAAGGTTAGAATTTGTCATTATGGTTTAACGTTTACAAGTAAGATTCATTTTTATTCTTGACCCTTCAGTGCTCAATGAAATACTCTCTCGCTTGGCTCAGATAAGGATTTTGTTTGCAAAATTATAAGTTTATATATCTAGTAACTTTTTAATAAGACCACAATGATTTTATTACCCAAAATGTCTTGATTTTCTGTCAGTATCAGTAAATTAGCAGATAGTCAGATACTGCATTAATTGACATGGAAGACCATGATCTGAGTCTGTGAGTAGTGCTGTATTTACACTGATATTTCAGAGCTTTTCTTTATGTGGCATTAATACGAGTGTCATTAACCTTGCAGAATGGTCGATGTCGGGGGCCAGAGATCAGAGAGGAGAAAGTGGATACACTGCTTTGAAAACGTCACCTCAATCATGTTTCTAGTAGCGCTTAGTGAATATGATCAAGTTCTCGTGGAGTCAGACAATGAGGTAAGTGCTCTTCGGACAAGCAATGAATTAGCATTTTATTATCGGCTGAAAATAAATGACAGGAAGGAGGATGTGAGGAGTGGGGTGTGTAATTTTGTCTCTACTGAGCAGGACCCCATTGCTTTTTGACAGTTGATTTTAGAACTTTCCAATAATCAAGGATAGCCCTGTGGAACTCCATGGTACACGTAGAGTGGTCAGCTTTTCTGTCAGATGCACAAGCAGTCCTGTGTGCTTAGATCTAATTAGGTCCTGCCAATTCTTTTAACACTTTTCAGAAGTTCTGAAACTGAAAATGCCATAGAAGTCCCATGGCTGGTCACCAGATCATTCCTTAGCTTTCTTCCTGAGGGACAGATTCAGGAGTGAGTCAGTGTTTTGTTTTCATTTGGTTTAAATCATTGCTTGTGTGACTGGTGGGTCCCCAAGAAGACTGAGAACCTCTTTGAGTAGATGTGAATAACTGGGCAGCTGGGCTCTAAATCGGTTCACTAGGGAGCCACAAAAGGTGTGGGTGACACGGCCTTTCTGCCCTTAGAGAATGCTGTAGTCTGCTTTGTAGTTTTCTGTCTATGAAGCGGAGAACAATTGAAGTGTTCACAGTGTGCCTGCCTGTCTAGAGAGCACATTCAGTCCTGCTTCCCTCTGCAAGGAAACTTCATGGTGTAAATGTGGATATCACGGATGGTAAAGGCTTGATGATGAGTCAGAGTTGATTGTGGAAGATAATTAAGGGGTGCAGAAAACGGCCCCTGAGCTGGAGTGGAGCAGAATGGGGAAAGTAGCCTTGATAATCCCATTGGAGGCAAAGCTTACAGAACGGATGCCGATAAGTATTAAATATCCTTTCCGTGGGGTGGAAAATTCAAAGAACGAAGTTTATGTCTTCCAATAGTTGATTAAAATGAGATCTGACATATTAAAATATACTTAAACACTGCATTTTTTGAATTCACATAAGTTCCTGACTTTTTAGTCTTTAAAAACTATTTTTATTTTTCTACAGGTTTTAATAGCTCCATTAAAATTCATATCCAATCCTCCAAGGCATCTTTTTTATTCATAGGAATACTAAAATGAACCAGTAGCACTTGTAGAGTTGATGATGACCTATTTGTGTGTCTGTTTCTTTCGTGGCTTGCCAGTATTTGAGTCAGCCAAACAGCTTTATTTTAAGAGTGAGGTTTGTTTATCAGCTATTTTCTCCCATACCTATAAAGCAAAGTACCTAAAAGCACACTAAAATATGACAGACAGTCAGCAAAATGCAAGTTAGGCAGTTGCTATCAGAATTTCAGCTGTGATATTTCTCTGTATTTTTTGTCTTTATATCTGTGCACATATCTTGTTTCATAATCCTTGGATGTTGCATTTTTAATACATTGCATATTTTGGATGCAGATTTATTGTAACATTTCTGAAAATGCTTTGACAGCCTGCCTACTATGTTATGGGAATCATGATATCTGTATAAAAAGATTTTAAAATGGTGAGATTAACTTTGTCCTGAACAGCCTTACAAAGGCCTTTGTCAGAATAAGTCATATGAAAGAAAGAAAGCCTCTGTTGTGTAGGTCATCTTTTCTTTTTCCTTCTCGTGTCTCCGCGTGTGTCTGTCTGTCTGTCTGTCTGTGTGTCTGTGTGTCTGTGCATGTGTTACTGGGATTTAAACCCAGGGCCTTATCTATTTTGCTAATTTTAAGGTGGTAAATTGTTTGATGTTAAATCACACCATGTATTTCTTGTAAATATAACATTTCCCTCATATAAAATGTGTATTGATAAGCACTTATCTTCCTCTAGCTGTAAGGTAAACATAGGAAATACAGTTACATGTACTTTTTAAGTCTTCTGTGTTTTGGCCTCAAGCTCTTGGTCCTCTAGCCTCAACCTCCCGGGTAGCTGGGATTATAGGTGTGTGCCACTGTGCCCAGCTTGATTTCACACCTTTAGTTTTCTACTTAGTAAAATAAAATTTACACGAATCAACTGCAGCACATAGATACAGTGCACATCAATTTATCACTTTAAGAGTAGCAAAACAGAAAAAAAGAGTAGATTTATACAAAATCAGGTTGTTCTTTTATCTGGATTTTATATTCATTCTGTTTTTCACCTGAAATTGTTGATAGAGATTAGACTTTTTATACAGAAGCACATTAATTCAAATGCAGTGACATTGTTTTCATTTTCAAATATCATAAGTAAAGTTTCCACCGTAACTTTTGCTCAGTGTATAAGTACTGTCTGTAAGTATTAACAGTGGTTCTTTGATTCTTAAGGTGATGCGTTATATAAGACTACAGTAAGCTATCACACTTTGATTAGAAAACTCTGTAATCATTTGTGAACATTTGAAAGTCTGAATTGTAATTCTGTGAGATCAAAGCCTTGCTCAGCATGGTGTTCTTTTCTGCGCCCTCACATCAAATCCACTGGTATTGTTAGCGATGATCTTAAGTACCGCAGGAAAAACACTGCCAGCCAGTTCCTCATCCATGTTGGCCACAGTCAGTGTTAGCACTGTTGGTAATTAGGTGACACTGTCAGAAATATTTGTTGATATCAAAATAAAGTTACATTTATCTTGTTTATGTTTTCAGTTGTACTAATACATGGTTTCCTTTCCAACTTCTTAAGTCATTGTGGAAATTTAGAACTACAAAATTCTAGTTTCCCCAAATTTTCTAGTTTGGAGGAAGCAAAACTGAAATAAACTCCTGAAGCATTTTCGTCCTTGGTTTTCAAATCTGGTGCCTTTAATTGAAGGCAGACATTGGTGTGCTCCCTTGGTATATATTTGTAAGAAAAACCTGGGAATTAATTCTGGCAACTTTGCTGTCCTGGGGAGATGTGGAAAATGTATCGCAAACCACAGGCAAAAGCATCTAAGGAAGTATTTCAGGTTATTCCTTTTGCTTTTGATAACTTTCTGTGACTATGTATTGATCATCACAATTTTACATAGATCTGCCTTTGTCCAGATTCTCAGCTTTCCTTTTCTCTGGGGAATAAATTTCTTTCTTTCTCTTTTGTTTCCAGAGAAGGGGAATGTATTGTCTAGGCATGGGTTAGAGTAACCGGTGTTAGAGAGCTGCATTATTTGTGTGTTTCCTTTTGGCCTTATTTTTTCCATGTTAATTCACTGTCATGGACCCAACTGACCTGCCGTAATCTTTTTATAGGTACCTTATTTTCGTGACCCTGGAAGCCCAGAGCATACAATAAGGATCCACTTTACATCTTTCAGTTTATCAGTGTGTTTCTGCCTTTTAGCCTTCGTCTTTCTAGTTTTCTGTTTCATGAATGTTTCAGCACTAATACAAAGATACTTTCTCAGACATTGCCTCAGAGAGTATGTTCCAGACCAAGAACTTTATAGAACATCAGAGATTGAGACCTGTTTCTTACCTGCTTTTTTTAAAAATGTGAACTTCTAACTTACTAATCCTCTTGAACTGGTCATGACGAATTATGTTGTGGTTTTATTAAAGTATCAAAATAGTTCCACCAAACTAGACCTTCCTTTGACCAAGGTGGATTTCTCAACATTGGTTGATGTAAATGTTTACTGTTCAACCTTGATTCTTGGAATTGCTCAATTGATAGAGGAGGGATCAGACATTTTAAATACCCTTAACACTTCATACCTGTTGAAAATGTTCTAAAACCATTTAAGCTCCTTGGGAAGGGGGAAGATCAGTTTTGCTGGTACCGTGTATATTACAAGGACTAGGATAAAACCCAGGGCAAGATTCCCTTCCCTTCTAGACCTGTTTCTTTCCCCTTCCTCACAGCATTTTCTCGAAGTTCGACATATACTCAGGACAAGATAGAGGATTTGGTAAGCTGCTAAGAGTGTGGAAGTAGAGTAAGAACTCTTGCCCTTTGGGCAGAAATTGAAACACCACCTCCCTTACTCTGACAAGCCAGAGATCCTTTACCAGTGTTCAGAGTACTGTAATGTTAATTTGATTTTGAACTCCCTTAAAGCACAATGCAAAATAGACATTGCTTTGGATACTTCTGTTACACTAGGTTTTAAAACTGTGTCAGGACCTCTGGATATGATATAAAGGAAATACTGTAACACCTAACTGTACAGAGGTCTGACAGGCCATGTTTGAAATGGAAGAATGAATTTTAGAAGCGACAAAGGTTAGAAGTAGGAAATATTTGTTGAAGGATCGAAAGCTCCTCCCTGAGAGGAATAGGAGGGGACTCTTGCAAAGTGGGTTGCCCAGGGATGCCCACTTCTCAGGGGAAGTTTTATAGAACACAACCACGTGGGTACAATGTGGGTTACAGCTTTGATCCACCAGTAAGGTTACAAGTGTAGCTGTTGAGGCAATACTAATCCAATGGGCAAGCAAGTTACGTGTCGAGCTTGCATAGAACAGAGAAGGGTAGGTGATAGGTGGGGTCTTGGTTGCTCACTGAGGACACCGATGTCCATCTAGACTTGGTTAGACCAGGTGTTAACGCTTACCCTTCGGGGAGTGTGCAGGGCTGGTGCTTTTGTTGTGGTCCTGAGGTCTGGCCCCCAGCTTACGGTTTCCAGCCACAGTCATGGTGTGTTTTCACCTTTTGCGGTGACTCTCTTGAGGACACAGCCATAGTATTTCTACCTAACTTAGCTGTCCATAATACAATGAAGTCATTTTGAAGTTATCCAACAGGAACTGAGGTCTGAACATTTTCTTTAACAATGTGAGATGTACTTTGTTCTGCCTAAAAACTTTGGGTGAGTGTTTGGGATTTTTCTTCAGGTAACTTTCAGCTTTGGAGGTGAAGAAACAATAAAAATTGAGAAGAAAAAATTCAAACTCCACAAGGAAGTGTCCAAAGGAAATTTATAAGAAGTTAAAAGAAGAGTTTAAGTTAAGATAACTGGCGTCTGGTCACTAATTGGATTGAGTTTCACCCTCTTAGTGACTCATAATCAAATCAAAGTATGCCTCCGGTACAGTTGGCTTCATAACCTGATTAACAAGAATAGTCCAGAAAGATGCTTTGCGTTTTTATATTTAACCTCTTTCCCATTTCCTCATTCCTTTGTTCATTCTCAGCCAGGTTCCTTTCCTTTTTTTTTTTTTAAATACTCTCTTGCTTCTTTCATATCTCTTTCATTCCATGTTTTTCTAGTTCCTCATTACACATTCCTTCTTCATCTCTGTATTTCTTACTTCTCTTGAACTGGAAAAAAAGTTTTGTTATTTGCCACACCAGGGGTTGAAACTAGGGCCCTGGTACATGGTAGGCAAGCACTCTACCACTGAACTACATCCAGCCCTCAGAAGGAATTTTCTGATCACAATTGAATGGAGCTAGAACTAGACCTGGATTTAGTGCTGCAAAGGTTATTGAAAAATAAGTCATCTGTCATTTTTCCACAGATTTTTAACGTTTTTAATTAAAAAACATGTATGCATGCATGCAGACACACACACATAAAAGCACACAAATAAAAATATACAGCACAGAGATTTACCACAAAGCAAACATCAGTATCCGACACCCTTATCAGAAATGGAGTCTGCCAGAACCGAAGCATGCCTGCTAGGACCTCTGCGGCTCATAGCCATGTTGGCTACCAACTTCATCACTTTGTCCTTTCTGTTGTAGTTTTAGTATTTAAATATGCAGCCCTAAACACAATAGTTTATTTTTAACTTGTGCCTAATTTTATATGAGAGAATTCGGTAAGGTGGCCTTTTAATTTAGACAATATGTTATTTTGAAATTTTATATGAAAGGTAGTGAAGAGTGCATTTTCTGCCTGGCTTTTGTTCATTATTATGTTTTTAAGGTCTGTACATTCTATCTAATTGTCTCAGTTACGTTTCCATGTATGAAGTATGATAAAAATGCAGAGACTTTAAAATAAATCTAAATTTATTACAGTGAAAGACACAGTGCCATTAAACCCCTCCGCCCCGCTCCAGGTGCTCCGTGCTTCACACACAGGTACGTCCCGCTGTCTGCAGCAGCTCTGGAAACCCTGTCAGGAGTATCTGCTGTGGGGTGACCGTGATGTGCTGAACTGATTCATGTATTTACCTTTCGTAGTCATTTTGACTTTGGGGAAGAGCCAGAAGTCGCATGGCACCGAGTCCTGTGAATAACATAAATGGGTCCACGCAGTAGTGTTTGGATGAGGCCACTTTTCCGTGGGATGGCTCCTGTCTGTAGCACTCACCATGTTTCTGATCATACCTCGTGAAGACACAAGAGGACTTCAGCTCTGCTTCAGAAAGCGGCACTAACAATGGGTTAAATATGTTCTAAGCAAGGGGGAGTATTTTTTAGAGGATTAATGGGAATTTTTTTTTCCAGCACCAGGATTGAACTCACAACCTCGCACCTGCCAGGGCAGGTGCTTAAGTCACTGAGCCAAACTCCCAGCCCTAGTTTTTTGAGGCAGGGTCGCACTATGTAGCTCAGGCCGGCCTTGTGCTCGCGTTGTAGCCCAAGCCGGCCTCGAACTCACAACGCTTCTCCTACCTCAACCTCCCGAGTGCTGGGATTAAAGGCATGTGCCACCATGTCTGGCTTGTTTTTTTATTATAATAATTTTTTATAATAAATTTGTAACATTTCAACATTCACATCTCGTAGTATTCTGTTACGTAAAAATAACAGTTTGTTTACCCATTCTATCGTTTATGAACTTTTGGTGTATTTTCACTTCAAGGCTATTTTAAATAATGTTATGAATACTGACATTTCTCTTGGTGCACATGGGTCTATGTTTCTGGTTGATACATACCTATAAGTAGAGTAGATGGAGTATCTGTATCTTTGAATTTAATAGATAAGATAAAAATATTTTCCAAAATGTAGGTACTGATTTATACTCCCACCAGGAATATCTTAAAAGTTCTTGTCATTTCATGTCTTTGCCAAACCTTGGTATTGTCAGTTGCTGAATTGTATCCCTAACTGTGCCTGCTTACAGGGCCATACCCTCACTCTTAGCACACAGCCCCAGTATAAAGCAAAGACGCCTCGCCAGAGCCCTGCCCTCAGAGCTCTCGGTTACCTCCAGAGTAAGCAGCAAACCCCACAGAAAAGTGACCCCGAGTCCTGGGCTCGCTTTTCTGAACCTGTCTACCTGCTGGCCCCAGCCTCCTGCTCATCCCGATACTGCCTGAAGTGCGCTTTCTAGAAGTCTTTAAACAGCTGTGTTTTGACTTTGTTAACTCTTCCTATTGTCCTTCAGCCCTTCGGCACTGATGGTCCATAGGCATGCTCCATGCTTTATTTTACACCCGCGTCTTTCTCTGAGCTGTCAGTTGATCTGTTTACTCCTATACCAATGTAAAAGTTATCAAACAGCTTTATAATAATCTTAATATATAACAGATAAAGTCTACATACGTTGTTCTTCAGAATTATCTTGAATCAGTCTTGATCCTTTAGTCTCCCATTTGAATTGGAAAATCAGCGCACCAAATTCTAAAAAGTAAATGTGGAATTTAAATAGCTATCTAGATAAATTTGAGGTTAATTTTACAACTTCACAGTGTTGAGTTTCGCCACCCATTATTATGATATGACGCAGCTCATCATTTATCCTGTGGAGCATTAGTTGTCATTACGTACTCACTCGCTGTACATATTCCACATGTGCTTGTAATTGTGATTCCGCAGTTTTCGATACAAGGTTCTGTGTTATATCTGTTGGGGTAAACTGAGTGAGTTGTTCAAATCTTTATTTATTACTGACAACACCTTCCAATTACTGAGTTATTTTTGTTTGTAATACCATTTTTGACATACATACGTAGAAAAGTACATCAGTTGAAGTGGTCAGTTTGATGAACTGTCCCAAAATGAACATACCCGCGCAGGCTCCATCGCCAGTGAACGTCGGTCTCCCGGCCTCCAGCAGACCCTTCGGCCTTCCACACCCCGCCCTTCTCTGCTCCTCTCGCACTCTGCCTGTCCTCGCTGGTGGCCTACAGTGCCTGTGCCCCGGGACACACCACCCAGCCACGGAAGTGAGACAGTGGGTCATGCTCATGGAGTTCTGCAGTCTGACCTTGGACCTCACTCCCCAGAAGCAGCTGGGTTGGCAGAAAGGCAGCATGGCCTTTTGAAGATGCAGTTACAGAACCAGCTAGGTGGCAGTACCTTGCAGGCCCGGGGCAGAGTTCTTCAAAAGGCTGTGTATGCTTAGACTCCATGTCTGCTACATGGTACTTTGTCTCCCGTGGCCAGGATTCATGGGTCCAGGGATCAGGGGTGGGAATGGGAATGGTACCCACTCCTCATTACCCCAGGCGACCCCACTAGCGAGATGTCTGCTCCCCGCCTGGGATCCCACCTTCTGTAGGCCTGAGAGTCACACTGTGGAGAGGGGAAGCCAAAGTGTCTGCACCGGATACCCGCGACAGATGTCCAAATCAGAGGCCAAGACGCGCTGCTCCGAAGAAATAGGAGAGGTCTTCCGTCATCTCCCACTTTGGTAAATCCAGCATCTACACCCAGAACTACACTAAGCCGACTGCTAGGGGGATCGCAGTTAACCAGCACAAAGCATATTTCTCGTAAATTTATTAGAAATATGTGTAATAACAACCATCATTAAACTCCTGTCATCTTGTTTTGAAATCCTGTATCACCATTGTTTTTTGTTGTTGTTTTGCTTTTGTTGTTTTTAATTGTTTGCTTCTTGATTTTTCTGCTTATTTCTCATTAAAATAGAAATATATTACACTAAAAATTACATGTATTTTATTGTACGTAGTTTCTGCCAATCTTGTATCATAAAAATATTCTATCCAGACTTGATTTGCTCAGAAAAGTATACTGAAATGAATCTTGGAAGAGAAAAATGTGTGTGTGTGCACGCGTGCGAGACCAGACGCTCCCAAATGTGGGCCTTTGATCTCTTCGGTGACTGAGTGCTTCTTAAATCTCCTGCTTTTGTTGTAAACTTGTCTATTTCTTCTTTTAGTTCTACATGTTGTTCTCTATTTTGAGGCTTCATTATTCTGTGCAGTGTGTTTGAAATTTTTATATATTCCTGATTAATGAATTAAAGTAATATTCATTTCATCATTAATTTAAAATTTCTTTTTAAAAGTCACAGATGCTTGATGTTAAAATAACACTGTTATGAAAGAAGCAAACCAGAAGTGCTGGTTCCCTGCCTTTTGACCCCAGGTTGGCGACAAAAAGGCCCTCGGTGTGGCTCTGCAGGAGGGGTGGGGGGCAGAAAAGGCAGCTGGCGGCAGTGGCAGCACGCGGGCAGCCGTGAGCAGAGAGCCCCTCCAGGAGGTGGTTTGAGCAGGCCCAGACCAGTCCTGGAAGCAGAGTATATGTGAAAGACCAAGTCTGTAGGAACAGAAAAACCGGCTATATATAGGAAGTAGAAAAGATGAAGTTGGGCTTTAAAAAATTAACGGCTTAGCCGGGCGTGGTGGCTCATGCCTTTAATCCCAGCACTGGGGAGGCTGAGGTAGGCGGAGCGTTGTGAGTTCGAGGCCGGCCTGAGCTACATAGTACGACCCTACCTCAAAAAACCAGGGCCGGGAGTTTGGCTCAGTGCCTTACGCGCCTGCCCTGGCAGGCACGAGGTTGTGGGTTCAATCCCCGATGCCGCAAAAAAAGAAAAGAAAAAGAAAAAAGAAAAAATTAACAGCTTATTGACATAGATTCATATGTCATAAATGCGCCCTTTTAAAATATACCAGTGGACTGTCTCTATATTTGTAGAATTATACCATCATTATAATAATTGAAATTTTTAAAAAATAATTATTCACTTCATTTTTTGAAGGATTATTAGTCTCACTGCAAAACTGAGGAACAACTACAGAGAGTTTTTTCTCTCGTATCCCCTTAGCCCATGACATCATTCCCCACTGTGAACATCTTCAACTGCAGCGATGCCTTTATTACAAACAGCGCCCCCACACAGGCATGCGTGGCATCTGTGTCTGTGAGAGATACTGGTCTGTAACTTTGTTCATGTAATACCTTTGTCTGGATTTGATGCTTAGGTAATACTGGCCTCATAGAAGGAACTGGGAAATATTCCCTGTGCTTCTACATTCTCAAAGAGATTTTAGAGAATTGATATATCCTTTTTTTTTCTACTTTCCTAAGGTAGAAACTTAGATGATTAATTTTAAGTGTTTTCTAATTTATGCATTCAGTAATACAAATTTCCTTCTAAGAATTGTTTTCATTGTGGTCCACAAATTTTACTGATTTGTGTTTTAAATTTTATTTAGTTCAAAACACTTCTTCATTCCTGTGGAATTTCTTTTTTGACCCAAATATTACATAGAGGCATATTGCTTAATCTTCACTTACTTGGAGATTTTCCAGCTAATAAAGTCCACATACAAATAATGCTAAACTGCTTCACGTATCTTATAGTATGGTACAAGTATCTTACAAGTATGGTACAAGTATCTTACACTAACAAAATAATTTTTACTCCTTTTTTCCATCCCTCTGTCATTCATTTCTCTTACACCTAAGAATGCATAAGTATGTGTACATGTGTATGTATGTAAATATACATAAAATTATATCCAAATGCATATATAATTGAATTCATTATTGGTATTCTTTTGAACAGTTATCTCTAGATAAATAAGAATAAAAAATTGCATCCTTTTTTTTACCTCCAGCATTGCTCTTCTCCAGCTGGAGTATAGTGTGTCTTGTGTAGCTGTAGGAGTCGGGGAGACTGTCACAGTCACGTGTCCTGTCTGGTATCTCTGAGCTTCCTGCATCCATGGATGTATGGTTCTGACTTCGTATAATTCCCGGTCATTATTGCTTCAAATACTTCTTTGGTTCCTTTTTCTCCTGTTTCTTCTCCTGGTATTCTCATTGCATGTGTATTACAACTTTTGTAGTTACTCCACAGTTCTTGAATATTTGGGGGGTGAGGGAGGGTTCAGGCTTCATTATTTTATTTTGGGAAGTATCTACTGAAATTCTTTCCGCAGTTATGTCCTGTGTATTAATCAGAGGCATTCTTTCTTCTCTTAGTGTTTTGTTTTGTGTTTTAATTCTCTGTCATTTACTTCTCATTCTTTTCAATAATTTCCATTTCTACTTCCGTTGCTTATCTGGTCTTGCACATTCTCTACTATATTTATTAGTGCCCTTAATACATTAATCACAATTGTTTTAAATTTTTGCTGAATGAGTTCTAACATCTCTGCCACACCCGAATCTGGTTCTGATGTTTCTTCTATTACTTCAAACTGTGTTTGTTTACCTTTTAGTATGCCTTGTAGTATTTTTCTTGATATACTCAGTGAACTTAACTGGTGCTTGTAGGCCTTCATTGAGGTGACAGTAAGGGGAGGGGAGCTTCCTACAGTGTCGACTTTCAGTGAGTCTGTTCCTCTGGACTGTAAAACTTTATTTATTTATATTTTTACTTTATCTTATTTATTTGTTTGTTTGTCTTTTTGAGACAGGGTTGCACTATGCAGTTCAGGTTGGCCTTGAGCTCACTTGGTAGCTCAGGCTGGTCTCAAACTTACAATGATCCTCCTGCCTCGGCCTCCTGAGTGCTGGGGTTACAAGCATGCGCCACCACGCCGGCTTGTGAAACTTTTTAAGGGCTTCCCATTCTTGCTTTCTTCCCCTCAGGATGACTGGTGTATGCCGATGTTTTAAGTACAGTCAAACTCCAGGTAATATTCAGTCAAATAAACACTTCTGGTGGTTCAATAAGATTATGTTACTAAAAAATTACTGTTGCCTAGTATTTTTAACTGTATCTTTTCTATGTTTAGATTTGCTTAGAAACACAAATATTTATCATTATGCTACAGTTGCTCATAGTATGCAACATATTCAACATCTTCTGTAATAAGTACTTGAATCTATCCCTTTGTGCTTGGGAGGTACAAAGGGAAAAATCATTTCTGAGAAATACCGGAGTATTCTGTACAACACATGATAGAAATCAGAAAGTGGAAAAAAAAATGTTCAAATGGGAGAGGGAACAAGGGAGGGGTAGGAGGGAAGGAAGGGAAAAAAGGAGAATAGAAAGAAAAAATGGAAACACAGCTTTTGTAAGTAAGAAGGGGAAGAAGAGTTAAAAGGAGAGGAGGGGCTTGGGGGAAAAGAACCAACATATTATATACGGGTACAAATTCCTGATGATGAATGTGATCATTATATCAAAAGTATACCAATACAGTTAATTTAAAAGATAAAAGGTGACATATTTAAATGGAATTGAATAGAATATATTAAAGTGTATCACAGTCAGTTAGAATTACTGTTGGATGAAACCTCGGCTTGCTGTCTGTTGTGTGTTTGTGAACCTGAAAGGTGCGTTGTATAATGGACTCATTAACGGAGTTGTGGCTTTTACAGTCTGCCATGCACTGTCCTTTCCCCGGAGTGATCCTGTTGTCAGCGGGCAGGAAATCTGCTCGTTACCAGGGTCCTGTTCTCAGTTCCAGCCTAGGCAGCGGGAGGAAGACTGAGTATGGCCCAGTGTACAGCAGCAGGGGAGAAAACTGCGGCCCCTCAGCCTCCCACTCAGCAAGGCTGGGAACTCCAGGGAGCAGCGGGATTTTCTCCCCACCCTCTGCAACTCAGTTGAAGATAAGAGTAATTTTCAGAGGGAGCTGCAGCCATAAATTCAGCTTGGCTCATGAGCCCACCAGCTTCGTGAGCCTGCAGCCATTTCCAGTCACACGGCCCTGCCTGCCGCCTCTGTCTTAGTAATGTCTGAACAGAACCCTTGCACTAGCTCTTTGTCCCAGGCCTGCAAGTTCTGTAGCCATTTCTGTCCGCTTCGGCAGCAGCCTCATTGTTCTCTTACCCAGGGAACTGTGCTGTCTCTAGCCCTGTGCTCACAGGGCATATGATGCTTCATTTCACCTGGTGTCTCTTAGTTTTAATTCTCTTTTTAAAAACCGCTTTAAGCATGCTCTTCCTGATTAATTTGCAACATGTTGATGTGGACGGTAATTATCAGCTGATGTCCTGCCTCGTTTCTCCAGTGGTGCAGGCATCATTATGTGTCCAGTGAGGATGCTCAAAACTAATCATTGACACCAGGGCAGCTGAAACTTACAGCTTAATTTACATCCCTTTTCCCCATCACTTCCCTGCCCCCACACCTGTGGGTGCCCCGTCAATACGCCACAAAAGGAGAGACAGCATAGAATCCAAAAGGGCTTGTCCTCGGGTTATATATTCATTCAGTTGAGTAATATGTGATGTTTGTGCTGCCAAGACCTCCTTCACTTAGCCTTAGACTCAGCCACCCCACCCCACCAGAAGAACCCCGCAAATTAAAAGTAAAAAATGATCCCAAAAATAAAGATTCTGGAGAGTTTTGTCTTTTCTTTCTTACTAAATTTCCAAATTGCCCAGTGTACAAAGGGAATCTGTTTGACAGGGACACAAACATACATAAGCTTTTTCTTTTGTTTTGATTCAGCTATCACTAAACTGACCAGAGGTACCCGCTGTTCAGTTCTCTTCCTACTGCATAGGCAGAGAGGTCTTGCCCAAGGTCTCCCTCTGGCCTTGTCAAACCAAGAGGAAAAGCTCCTGAGATGTGGGCACCATCTGGCGATGCAATTTGCAGGCTGGAGTTTTAGACGTAGCTCACACGGGAGAAGCAGCACCGCTTCGAAAGGCAAAGACAATAATGAAGATATGTCGGGGTGGGAGGACGAGCTTCTCCGACAGAGGCCTGTTGTTGATGCTTATGAACAGCTCCCTGTTTTGTTTGTTTTGAAGTCTGGCAGGCGTTGGTTTCTGGTTTCCGTTGAGGCTGTGTTTTCAGGCCTGGGATGGGAAGTGAAGTCTTTGCCTAGCCTTCCACAAACCCCCCAGGCATTGGGCACCTTATGAATCAGCCCACACATCTAATTGGATACAAATGGTTCTGTTTGTTATTAGCCAGTGAGTGAATGTTCATCAGTAGATGTGACTACTTTCTTCTTTCAGCCACAGAGATTGCCTGTAAAAACAGCTAAAGGTGAATTCTAAACTAATCTTTGTTGAATGGGATATACACATACGCGACTTTAAATGCTGAAGTTAATTTTGAATTCTTTTTTGTGTGTGCGTGTTACCGGGGATCGAACTCATAATCTTGCGCCTGTCAGGCAGTTGCTTAAGCCACTGAGCCAAACTCCCAGCCCTAGTTTTTTCAAGGCAGGGTCACACCATGTAGTTCAGGCGGCCTTGCTCATGTTGTAGCCCAAGCCGGCCTCGAACTCACAACACTCCGCCTACCTCAGCCTCCTGAGTGCTGGGACTAAAGGGGTGCACCACCATGCCCAGCTAATTTTGAATTCTTAATCCAGACCACTTGCTCAGTTCTGAAACTTAACCAGAAATTTCCCAAATTGTACCAGTTATTCCACTGATTGTTCACCAGTATGGGGAGAAGAAACTACCTTTTGTTGCTGTTACCCAAAATACAATTGCTATTAAGAGTCTGTTTATTTCTTTTAATAATGAAAAGGGCCATTCTTGTTAGAATTGTTACAGCCTGTATATTTTTTGTCCTGTGTAGCATCACATCAGGAGCCATGAACACATGTATTCTTACCTCTTCTGCCCTGGGACAGGGAAGATGTGTTCTTAATAACGGTTGTCCAGCCACTTACCACCAGGAGCTGTCAAATGGAGTTCAGGGAACAAAGGCTTTCTTCTCTATCTGCCTGGTATAGTCATTTTATGCACATCATTTGCAGGGCTGAGGGATTCTCTGGGCTATTCTCTTTGGTTATCATAAGAATGAGCTCGTTCATAATTTACTGTCCAACGAGAAACTCCACTTAGAGCATCATTAGGTCCCGGCGAGGGCTTCATGATGAGTCCCAAGGGTTTCCGGACGACCCGGTACATCTTGTGTCACTCAGGACAGGGCTATTGCTTGCTCACTTATGTCGCCATAAATCTGCCAGGATGGAGTAAGTCTGTGCGGAGCGATTTAGCAATGCTAACCTAGAGCATGGAGGAAAAATTAGTTCCTTCCCTAAACCAGGAAAACACTTCTCAAAATAAAGGAGCACAGAAAAGAAAGAAAAAGTGTGTGCTGCTGTTTTACTTACCACCGAAGTTAGTCTTTGTCTTACAGTGAAACTGGAAATGAGATGCATTCATGGCAGGGAAGGGAAAGCGCTTGAATATCGACCTTGAATATAAGGAGAAGAATCTAGTGATAAATACCGACTGAGCAGCTGTCATGAACAGGCTTGGGAAGGGTCTTCACAGATCATCCAGTCCAGTCATCTTTTGCAGGGCTGGGTGGTGACTAGAATTCTAAAGGGACAGTTTGCGTTTTGCTCTAAGAGGTCAGACTGTAGCCAGACTGCGTGGATTCAAGCCCTGAGTCCGCTACTGTCTGGCTGCTCGACCTCAGGATTCCAGTGCCTCAGTTTATTCACCTGTGTTTGGGCTATTATAAGGACTCAGTAGTTCACTCAATGTGAATTACTTAGGACAGTCCTTGATGCGAGTTAATGCTGCATAAATGATAATCATAATACCGTGATGATTCCTAATCCAAAAGGCTAAAAATAATCCCCTTTGGAAATTTGCCATTTATCTGGGGCTCAGAGCATAAAAGCTACAATCTCAAAACATTAACGCTCAATAAATTGCCCACACCCAGGGTTTATCTCAGAGATTCACATGCAGAAAGGTGCCGGATGGGCATCCTGACTTCGAGATTTAATAATGTTGATTAACTGTAAGGATGTGCTGAGAGAAAAGGAAAGTGAAAAGTTTTGCATACGAAGTCCTAAGGAAGCAGAACAACGTGAGATCTGAATTGTTCCTACTCCTTTAGGCAGTTTGTCATCTAATTTTTTTTTTAATTTTAAAAAGAGTCTTCTGTTTAGGTATGAATATTCTTACTCATTTTATTGAATTGCACTGGGAGTTTCTTATCAGAATCTAAAAAGTTACTCTCATTGTTTGTACCTTTGAACACAATTTTATAAACTACAGTAGAGTGGAGAGTATTTCAAAAAGGGAAAGACACTGGAGGAGTTACTTATTTTTTGCCAAAGACAGCCATACTTTTTTGTGATCCCCCAGAGGCCCCGCATGGCCTGTATGTTGGAAATACGGGCAAAGGGCATTTCCTCAGAGCTGGTCATTCTCTGCAGAGTGCTGCTGTGTCTCTGGCAAAAGCAGGACCAGCTGTCACTAGTGTAAGCTGCCACTTGGGCTGTGGCTGCAGCGGCAATGAGCACCTCGTCTCACATCGCCGTGCACAGCCCACTGGCAACTAGCCTGGCCTTGACCGGAGCAGATAATCGTATGTTCATTAAGCTCATTCCTGTCTTTTATTCCAAACTCAGTATCAAAGACATCCAGAAGTCTCAACACATCTGCATTATTTATTAGTCAGACAAACAAAAGACAAAAGATACTGATTTTCTTCTTCTTGGATTCTTAAAAGGATCCCCTCCCCCACCCCTCAACAGTTATCAAGAACTATTTGCTGTTTCCAGTATGCATTTTATAAGCTAATGATGTATTATATATGAACTGTAAACTACTGAAAACAAATAAGAAAATGGCCAAAAAAATTAAGTTTTAAGGAAACAGACTTTTTCCTTCTAAAAACTGGTGTCATGTTACACTTCACACTGAAACGAATTTTTATTGTAGTAAAGTACATATAACAATTTAATATTTTAACTATTAATACAGTGCACGGTTCTTAGTAAGAACATTTACATTGTTGTATAGACATCACCAGCATCCATCTCCAAAGCATTTTCATTTTCCTAAACTTAAACTCCATACGCGTCACACAGCCCCCACCAGTCTTTCTGTATCAGTGAGTTGGACCACTCTAGAAGCCCAATGTAAGTAGACTCATGCAGTATTTGTTCTTTTGTGACTGGATTATTTTCCTTAGCAGAACTTAGAAGAACTCTGTGTCGGAGTTTAATTTTTTTTTAAGGTTGAGTAATGTTTTGTTGTAATCATACACTACTTTTTATTCATTCACCCATCAATGGATACTTAGGTGACTTCTACCATTTGGCTACTGTGAACATGGGTGTACAAATCCTGTATCTCTGAATTCCTATTTTTAGTTCTTTTGGCTAAGGACCCAGAGGTACGGGTGCTCGATCATACAGTAATCCTATTTCTTGTTTTGGGGAGAACTTCTATACTCTTTTGTTTTCATGGCAGCTACGTCATTTTTATATTTCCACCTGCAGTGTGCAAGGGTTCCAGTTTCTCTGCATCCTTGTCAACATTGTTTTTTGGTTTTTTTTAAATAATAACCATCCTTAATGAATGTGATACAACATTATGGTTTGGGATTGGGTTTGCATTTCCATAATGATTAGTTATGTTGAGTGCGTTTTTATTGATATTCATTAGTCCTTTCTTGGAGAAATGTCTGTTCAAATCAAGTAGATTTTTTAGTTGTAGGAGTTCTTCATAAATTCTGGATACTAAACCACACTACCACATACATACTTTACAAACACTTTTTCCACTTCATGGATACCAGTTTTTAAGTCATTGTTTTTGCAGTGTGCCAAATAGTGACAGTCAGTTAACGGCTGAAAAAAAAGAAGCTAGGTTCTGCTATGGAGTCCAGGGGGATGAGCAGTGTATCCTGTGCATGTCATTCCAGCCCTTTGTTTTCTTCTTTGAAATAAATGGTTTTTATACCACTTTTTGTAAACAGAATGTTCTGTTACTTGACTGGCCAAATCAGCCGAATAGCCACTAGGTGGTGCTCTAACTATGACCTGTAGTATTTATATTAAACTAAAGGTAAATTCCCAAGTTGTCCCAACAAAAGAGTTTTGAATCACCAAAATCAGATACATTAATTTGGACAAATTAACCACATTTATAGAACTCTAGGAGTCAGGTGTGGTGGTGCGTGCCTGTAGTCCTGGCGTTTGGGTGATGCGGACGTAGAAGGATCACCCCAAGTTTGAGGCCAGCCTGGGCTACGCAGTCGACTATACAGCAAGACCCTGTCTCAGCCAAAACAAACAGAACAAGATCATTAGCACTGAAGGTTAAAATTTGACTACTTTAATTTTCTCCTTGTAAAATGAGAAAACTGACTTCCAGTGAGGTTCAGAGACTTGCCCACGCCCAACCCCTGCTTACTAACGGATCCAAATGTTGATTGAAGGCTTCTATCCCTGAGTTGGTGTGTAGACTGCCTCCTCATAGTGCTGCTGCATACTCTTGGGTCACCCTAAAGAATCGTAGGCTGTGCTACAGCCCAGCGAGTGGTGGCTTTATCTGTGAGAAAGGAGACTGCAGAAGTAGGCAGGATGCTATATTGCTCATTTGAAAACTCCTTGAAGGACAGACTAGGAAATCTAATTCTACGAGTTTACTTTTGACTTTGGGAAAAACATTCACTTCCCATGACTTAGTACTCTTACCTTTAGATTCAGAGATTATGTTAAATGCAACCATGATCCTCAAATTTTACAGTGTCTTACAAAAATTTAGTCTTTCAACTCTAATCTTGAAATACCCTGAAGCTTCCCTTACTCAATTCTGCTCTTTTTTGGGAGGGGGCATAGCTTTGTATTTCTTTTTTGATAGTAAAACGGATAGAAATTCCTGTTTACCTTTTCTCATGATATGAGATAAAATTTGCACACCAGAGAAACTTTTTAAACTTTTAACTAGTGTTGGTACTAAACAGTCCCAAAAATGCATACACCTTCAGTGAAAAACTAACAAAACACAGCTATTTGCTAGTAACATATTGCAGAAAGTATAAAAATAGCCCTCCTGCGGAATGCTTGTGTAGCCTTCCTGGAGTGGCCTGTCTCGCGGTCACGCACTGCCTTCGCACCCGCTCCTCACCTGTCTCCCAAGTAGACTGCCTTGGCACCGCCAGCGTGCTCTGCGTCTCCCTGGCATCCATGTTCGCAGAGCCGTGTCGCCAGGCGGGACATCTTCCACCTTGTGTTTGTGTAGCTCAGCAATGTTCATAGTGACAGTTTTTTACCCTTGGAGTAAATGTAAATGGTACCTCTTTACATTTGATCCATGACTGTACAATAGTCTCTCACGAAATTCAGTGTTACCTTTAGCAGTCAGTGACAGGGTCACTGTCGACAGAAAATTGATGGGGTGAGGGGCAGGGTAGGGAGACAATTTAAATGGTTCTCCACATAGAATATTATCGTGGCAGCCCACGGTGGTTCCAGAAGACAAAGCAGTGCTGCTGTGTGTTAGCTCGTTCAGTGTGCACATTGCAATCAGAGGTTTTCTTTAGAAATTGTATGTTTTTAAAGTTCTCCAGCCAGTTCCAGGACCTTGGGCATTCACCTTTCCCTCATTCTATTCTGCTGGGTCTCAGCAAAATACGTATATTCTTGTGTGACCTCTGCACAAGTTGTGCTGGGGCTAAATGCAAGGTTTCCTAAGTCACATGAAGAGAAGGGGCACGCGCCAGCCCAGTACCAGAGACACGCCCCAGAGCTTGCAGGAAGCGACCCATCGTGACAGCCACACCTTGCAGATAGTGAATGAAGGGAGTGGAACTGAATGTGGCTTTCTAAATGCTTGGCATGCAGGCAGAAAAATGTGTGTTCTCGGAACTCTGATTGGCAAAGGGTTATCCCATTTCCATTTTCTGAAAAAAAAAAAATCCTTATGAAGAGAGTATACTCTTGATAAGATTAAACTTAGCAACAAAATTTTTTTTTGAAGATTTCGAACTTATCTTTTGGGGAAGAGAGTGTGGGAAGAACAAAACAAACATCAAGATGCTGATACAGAACAGTCTCAAAGCATATTATACAGTGAAAAATGAAAGTACAGATAATGTGTATAGTATGCTTCCATTTATCTAAGAATTGTTTCTCCATAAATACATACATTGTATATATAACAAATTTCTGAAGTGATACAAGAGAAATGGGAGGGTAACATGTATCTGAGATAGGAGTTTCTGCATCTCTGTATTTTTTGATGTTGGAATTTTCTGCCATTCATTTGACATTTTTTTTATTTTTAAAGCTAGCAGTTTAGTTTACAAATTAGCAACCACTACAACAAATATATCATGCATACCATTGGTGCCATCTAAATGTGCATCTGTTTTTTTCCTACTACTGTTACTTCACATTCTTTGACATTGTGCTTCAGATCACTTGTGATGTTGTCTCAGGGCTTTTTATTCAGTTGTGTTTTTAACCCTTGTTGTTACCTGTGTTGGATAACCGTAAGGAAGATCATATCAAAAACACATGCAGCCTAGGTGTATATGAGGAAAGGCTAGTTTGAGAAAAACTAATTTGAAATAAGTAAAAAACAAAACTGGAAACAAAAGTGGGGCAGATATCCCTTGTGTGACACAGCACACAGTTACAAGTGTCCCTGCTGCTCCGGTCCTTTGTACTGGAGACTGCCAGAGAAACTTCTCTTGACATTGACTTGGCTCGATTTCTGTGGTAGTTTCAGTTGGAATGAACTGAGCTATTGATCGGCCAGCGGGCGATGGGCGTGCAGTGAGTGACCTAGAGAGCACTGCGGTGTTAGTGAACTCGCACAGCTGGAGGACACCAGAAATACACTGGTTATATTTTAACACCAGCAAGTCTTAACTCCACAGTTTCTGATTTGTCTCATGGTATGAGTCTTGTCTTTCCCCATAAATATTCCCAGTGGTCCCCAAATCTTGTGCAGGTCACTCATGTAGGAAAAAGCATCACTTACCTGCTTATAGCGTGCCCATTACCCAGGCCCACATTTTCTCTGCCACTGAGTTCCTGGTAATGTACACGCAGGGCTTAGAGCATGGTTGCAGCAGAAAAAGGAGTAGCTTACTAATGTTTATTCTCGTTTTGCTGAAATCATTAAAAGAAAATAGAACTTAATGATTTGGGAAGAGCTTGTGAGTGTTAAATGAGATAATGCATTAAAAACACTGATAACATTTTATCAAGAAAAGTGGAAGAACTGTTGAAGGAGCTGTTCACTAGACCATTCCAGGGCCAGCCATATAGCTCAGCAGGGTTTCTGCTTGGCAAGCGTGAGGTGGAGAATTTTCTCCATTTAGTATGATGTTGGCTGTGGGTTTATCATAAATTACTTTTATCAATTTGAGGTCAAGTCCTTTTACATCTGTTTTCATCATGGATGGGTGTTGGATTTTGTCAAAGGCTATTTCTGGCCTCTTTTGAGATGATCTTGTGATTTTTATCCATATTTCTGTTTATGTGGCATATTACATTATTGGTTTGTGTGTTTTGTATCATCCTAACATCCCTGTGGTGAAGGAACTTGATCATGATGTGTGACCTTTTTAATGATTTGTTATATTCTGTTGAAATCCAGGCTTTTCCTACTTGGTAGAGTTCTTACTACTGCCTGAGTTTCATTGCTGGCTGGTCTGTTTTCAGTGTTTTATACCTTCTTTGTTCAATTTTGCTAAGTTGTGTGTCTAGGAATTTATGTATTTTTTCTAGATTCTCCAACTTACTAGACCGTGTTTTCAAAATAGTTTCTTATAGTCCTCCGTGTTTCAGTGGTATCCATTGTGATTTTGCCTTTTTCATTTCTAATTGCATTGATATGGGTCTTTTCTTTTGGTACGTCTGACTAAGTCAGTAATGGTGAGCCTTTCAGAGCTTTCAGGAGTAGCAGCCTGCCATGGCACATGTGCCACAGGTTCGCCACCACATAAGCTAATTGTTTTAATCTTACTTATATTTATCCTTTCAAAGAACTCTTAAATTCATTCATCCTTTTTGTTTATTTTTAGTCTTGATTTCATTAATTTCCACTCTGATCTTTATAATTTTTCTCTTTTCACAAGTTTTGGATTTGGATTGTTGTTGTTTTTCTAGGGGCTTGAAGATCCATCATTAGGTGTTTTTATTTGGTAATGCTCTTCTTTTCTAATATATTTATTGCAACTATAAACTTCCCTCTTAAAACTGCTTTCATTGTGCCCCCACAGGTTTTGGTATGTTGTACCACCTTTGTCCTTAGACTCTAGGAACTTTTAAATTCTTTCCTGATTTCTTCTGTGACCCACTGATTATTCAGAAATGTTTTATTTTATCTCTATGTGTTCGTGTAATTTCTATGGTCGCTTTTGTTGTTAATTTCTGGTTTCTTGCCATTATGACCTGATAGGTTACAAAAGATTATTTCAGTTTTTTGGTATTTATTTAAGCATACATTATGGCCTAAGATATATTCTATTTTGGAAAAAGTTCCACAGTTTGCTGAGAAGAATGTGTATTCTGCTATAGTGTGGTGAAGCACTCTGTACATCTGTTAGGCCCATTTGGTATTTCTTCATTTAGTTTTTGTTTGGTTTGCCTGTTTGTGAGTGGGGTATTAAAGTCCTCCACTAAGACTCTTAGTCATGGTCCTCATCGTTCTGACGGCAGTGGGACCCAGAGAGCCCACCATAGGCAAAGCACATGTGACCTTTCCCAAAGGGTTCTCAGGACCTTTGTTACCCTTGATGGAAGTAGATGGTAAGGCAGATCTCTGCAGTTTCTCTTCAAGATGTATATGTTTCTATGTATATTTTTCTGAGCAGTGTGACTTTAAAATGAGACATAGACTTTCAACTACTCCTTTATTTTAAAAACCTTCAGTGATGGTAGCTTATTCTTTGTGTGAAAAATGCTAATTTCAAAACTGTCCAAAACTTAAAATCCCTTTTACCTGAAAGACAATTCAAAGGCAGAATACCTATTGTAGATATCAGTGAGTTTGCACAAATTCTACAAGGTTAGGGGGCTTAACTAAGTAGAGTTAGTTCTAACAAAATAAGGAAATAAACCACTTTGGAACAAAGATTGCAAAGGGTGAAAAAATTTGAGCTCAGGTCTTGGCTTCATACTTTGTAGGTTGGGAGCAAGGTCCTTTACCTCTGCAGGTTACACTTGGTTCAGGTATAGAGGTTGGATCTAGGTGAGCTTAAAGTTCCCTCCCCTTAAAGTTCCCTCCTTAATGCCTGAGTGGGAGTCCTAAACACTTGTTCAGATCAGTCCCATCAGACTTTCTCAGCCTGGCAGTTGCATTTATTTTGCAAACATTTACTGAGTACCTACTCTACCTGCGCAGGGCAAGTTATTGCAACACAGGAATGAGACACTTTGTAGATATTATAGACCCAAACTAGATTCTTTCCCTACCAAGTCTCTTAAGGGAAACATTGGAATTCATCTTAGCCTTCTCAAATTCTCGTGCTTTCTAGTTTTTATCATACTTTTGAATGTTCCTGCCATTTAATGAGGGACAGTAACTGCAGTTGCACCAAGAGACCTCTCTGTATCATGTTCGTTTTACTATCTGCTTGACAGTTCAGCTGCAAACAAATAACTCGCCAGAGTGATAAAAATGAGGTTTTCCTTCCCACTGTGTGCATGGTAAGACTTAGCAGAAGTCATTCTGTTACCCAGTCCCAAGGGAAGCATTTACTCACACTCCTGGGTAGATGAGGCTGTACACAAGTGCTGTGTACCTACAGCCATCACAGACCTTCCTTTTCTTCATTTCCTTCAGCAAGGATGTGATTGCCGAATTCCTGTTAGAGTGAGTATCATGTCACATCAGTGACCCGATGGAGTTCTATTCTGTTATGTTTTGTTCTTGGTTTCCTTTGGAGGTCTCTTTGTTACTTGTGTTTCCTAGTTGCCCTGACAACAGCCATCAGTTTGAAATTTCAGGAAGCGAAAGGTCTTCCTTGTTTATTACCAAGAGGAAAGAACTGCCATCTCAGGTCCAGGTTTTCTTGACATCCGCAAGGAGGCAGTATTGCTTGGAGTGAGGTGTCAGCTTCCACTACCCCCACCCATTGGTACTAAAATGTCTGGCTAATCACGACTCAGGTTTTTCATCACTAAGCTTTCTCAGGCACACTCAACTACTGTATCTTAGAAGATTGCATTTAAGTTGTGTAAGTAGAGAGTATAGTATCTGGTCATTCGTTATACTGGTACAGGCAAGACACAGGTAGAGTTACGTTTTGACACGGGATTACTTCAGACCTACATCATCAGTTAGCAGAGCGACCACCGAAGGGTATTCTACTGTTTTGGAAATATATCCTGAGAAAATGTAAAATTATTCCATATCTTAGCCAGGCAGAATCACAAAGAAAGGTGGGCAAAGTCTTCCAGAACCTAAAAGTATTAGCAACTTGGGGAAAAGCTAGGCTACTGATTCCCCATTCCCAGAATAATACTGAAAGCAGATGCTGAGGGGTATCCTTCAATCACCTTTGATTACTAAATGGTGTCTCATGACTGCGTGTGACGATCTCTGTTTAGACCGTAAAGGAGGGAAAGATTTTCAGAGGAATATACCAAAAGGGAAAACTTACACAGCCAAATCAGTGCTGGGCCTCCGCTTGCTAGACTCATGAGTTCTGATGTATTTGAATCCTGTGCAGTAGCATTGCCTGTGCTGGCTGTGTAGGTATGTGCCCATTTTACCCTTGTTCATAATGTTCATTCACTTACCAAAAATTTATTGATTACCTAGTACCTCAAGGTGATATTTGGGTGTTGAGAGAGAGAATGATAAATAAGATACTGTCAGACTCCTCTTGGAAGCTTATACTCTATCAGAGTTGATACAATATTTATATGAATAATGGGGATTAACATCACAAGGGTTATTATTGAATAGTCTTGTCAAATTATATGTGATCTCAGAGCAGGAAAAGATTCATACAAGTTGATGACTGCAAAAGTTTTAAGAAAAAGATGGAAATAAAGGCCATGAAACAAAGACATGGTGACATATTGAAGAAAAGTTGAGCTGTTCTGTTTCCCTAGATAATAGGTGTTGTAGAGTCAGCTTTTATGGAGTGTCTTGGAGATGACTGTGACTGACTCATTTCTTTTTCTAAGTTGCATAATGATAGTCTGAAAATTCCTAGTGGAATTGTATTAGCGTGTAAACCTCTTTACATTTAAATTGTGTTTATTAAAGCCCCATCTATGTTTGCTAATTAAGTAAAACTGCCTTAAGATTGAAACTGCAGGGAAGAGGCAGGTTTGCTTGCTTGCTTACTTTTTATATTTTATAATTAAGAAAGATTGAATGTCAAAAACATCTGTTTCTGATAATTCTTGCACAAACACAAGAGGTGGTGTAATTGAAGTTGTTAGTCCACGCATTAGGAATATTTTCCATAATGATGGAAAATGATTGTAAGATTTCTTCTTCATTTTTCATTTTTTTCATTTGGTGCTGGGGATCAAACACAGGATTTAACATCACAGAACTACACCTTGGTCTTTAGATTTTTTTTTTTTAACACTGACTTGGCATTTATGAAAGGAAAATATGTTTGCAGTGGATTTTCAGTGGAAATAATAATTTTTAAAGATGTACTAGCTGGGACTAATCAAATATCACCAATCAGCACACCTGCCACCAGATTTTAAAGCTATTCATTTGGCCACAGAGACATTTTAGTCCAGTTTTGCGAAATATTTGCCGTTGTAGTATAAATAAGAAAATGACAGTCTGAATGAGTGAAGATGTAGAGGATATTGGCAATATTTTATCTTCAGTGTATCAAGATCTGTTGGTGGATCATACAGTCAGTTTGATGGGTCTTGTTAACATCTTTTATTGCAGATGACTGCAGCAGCCTATAGAGGATGGAGTGGAACTGAGTCAAGTAGAGGGCATGGCATATTACCAGGACCAATGTTATCTTGTGAAGCTTCAGTTTCATCTTTGCGTGTGCCTGTGTGTTTGTGTTTATTGCTGTGTAACTGTCTCTTACTGTGATTGGCACCATAGTTTGAAAAAACATTTTAGAGAAATACCAGTTTATTGTTTTCAGCTGTATATAGTGAGTGACATTAAACCAACAGCTGTTGGCCTGGAAGACCTGTCCATGTCCCAGTATTAGTGATTAAAGAAATGTGATATTCCCTATCATTTGTGCAGATAGTTGGCCCTCCTTATACAAGGGTTCACACAACCACAAATCTAACCAACTACAGATGGAAAATACTTGAAAAAAATTTTTAAGTATTTGTAATAAACATTGTATAATTTTGTGATTATTTCCTCAATAATACTTTATAACTATTTGCAAAACATTTTTATTTGTTAGACATTATAATCAAACTAGCGATGACTTAAAAGTATATCCACAGATGTACAAATTGGATGTAAATGCTATACTATTTTATGACTTTGGTATGGGGAAAGGGTCCTAGACCCCGTCACCTCAGCGATGACCATGTTAGGAAGTGGTCAAGTGCTCACCAGAACCTTACTCTGTGCATGAGCATTCCTGGAATACATGAACAATGAGGAAAGAAAGGCTGAGAAGGGTCTACGTACATTTAAAATCCTCTGCCTGTTTCTTTATGAGTGTTCTGTGCCCTAGCTAAGGCCGTTTATGACCAGGGACCGTTGGGATGAATACCCAGTCCTTCTCGTTGTGGAGGTCCTTTTGCTCTGTGCAGTTGAGCCTCGGCCCCAGCAGGGAACTGGCACTAGCAGGAGTGTGGAGGAGGTTCCGGGCAGCAGAGGGCCCTTGGCAGGTTGTCCGAACCTCGGAAGACACTGGGGACAGAGTAGGGCGTGAAGACCCCTGTCCTTCCTGAGTACCAGAAAGTGGTGGTGGGTCCAGAGCCAGCGCTTGAAGTTAGGAGTGTTGGATACAGTCACCCCTGCATATCTATCAGAAACCGGGGAGCAGCGGAAACATGCCCTCCTCTCCAGCCTTACCCTCTCCCTCTCCCTCTCCCTGTCGTTGGCCTGGCCTGAGCGATCACTCCATCTCTGTTCAATTTCTTCATGCTGGTGGAATCTAGCTGGTGTTACTAGAAGCTGTCTTGATCCAGAAGCTGGAACTGGCTCAGATGGTACTGGAACCATGTGCCATGCTTGAGTCCCATGCCAGCCTGTATCCCCTTAATAGACACTTGTCAAAAGAGGGACATGCTAGCCTGCACCTGCAGTCCCACTGTGGGAGGCTGAGGCAGGAGGATCACAATGTCAAGCCCAGGCTGGGCAACTGTCTCAAAAAAAATACAAAGGGATTTGTTCAGCGGGGAAGGGGCGGCACTGGCTGACTGTTTGTATTTATTTGATAACTTCCTAAACATCTGTCGTGTTCATGCTGTGCCACCAATTTCCATATTATTTTTACAAGAGCTGTTGACATTCTCTCTTGAGAACTAGGGAGGGATGGAATTTAAACAAAGAAGGTTTCGGTGACTTTTCCTACTACCTGGAGCTTCAAAGACGCCAGTGCTCTAGCACTGCCAATGTCACCACTTAGCCTGACCCACTCCTGTTACCCCCCACAGCTGTTTTGCTAGGGGACAGTTTATGTCTCACACCTGCTGAGGTGCACATTTAAGATATCAGATCTACAAAGCTTCACTCTTATTCTTCGAAGTTAATTGGGAATATAGAGGGGTAGTGAGTGCTATGGTAGGAACTGCTGTTCCATTTCCCAGAACAGTTGTGAGTCTTTTGGTCTTTCTAGGGTAATTTTAGGAGTGCCTCAGCCATTCACTGTACTTTACTGCTTGGATTTTAGATTTTCAATGCTTCAAAGTGACAGGTTTTGAAAAACCTACTACTTGAAAAACAGTGAGGTGTAATTTTAAATGAAAACGTGAATATTGAAGTAATCCATTTAAAAATAAGAACTGAAGATACTCATTCTGGTAGTATTCCTTTCACTGGATTTTATTTCATCTTAAAACGTTAGCCAAATGGGCCTCTGGATCAGGAAACCAGAGTCGGGAGAGATGGTCGGACTTCCGGGGAAGTCAGCCGGAGCCCACGCTAAGAAGGGACTGAACTCTTCTGACCGCCTCGTGCTCTGTGTGGTTCTACTAGATCTGAACGTACGGGACCTTCACCAGCAGCTTCAACATTCTGCATTCATATTTTGAATGATAATGCTTTTAAAAAAATTCTGCACCCCTTATGATAACATCCAGCGTGGCTCCGTAGAAGAATCATGGACTTCATAGTGAGGGAAATTCAAAGTTAAGCCTGTATTTCAGAAAGTCATGTTAAGCAAATCATCTCGAGCAGATGGTCAAGAAATGAAGAGCTAGAGTCAGAGAAGTGTGTCTCTAATTCCTTCCGCGCACCTTTCCCATCGCACCCCATGCTGTGGACGCGGCACGGGCCTTCACGCTGCCCTCAGAAGGCCTCGGATGTTCCCAGAGCACTCTGCTGTCTCGTCCTTAGCTGCTTCCCATTCAGACTGTGGGTCCTTGGGCGTTTCCTGCTGGCCTTGATGATCTTACAAACTAAGATGAAAATGGTAGAAACAGGTGGCTGTATTGCTTAATGCAGCCAGAGAGTTGGTGTCATTTAGACAACAAGGATGCCCCCTCAAAATCTCCTTTATCAGTCTTGTTTTCTTCTCACCAGCCTCTTTGCCTTTTTCAGTAGGAAAGCTCTTCTTCCCAGGGTATCCAGGAGTACAGTGGGAATTAAAGAGCCTGGTTTTCATCATGATCTCTGTCAACTCTGTCCCATGAGTCACTCCCGGTGGTGAGCTTCCTTTTGGCTTGAATGTCTTGTCTCTTTTTTCTTTCTTTTTTCTTTCTGGCGGTGATACTAGGACTTGAACCCAGGGCCTTTGCTGTCAGCAGCATTTCAGCCCTGTGGACTTTGAGGTGGGGTCTCACTGACCAGCCAGAGCAAGGCCCACTCGCGGTCCTGCGCCTCAGGCTGTCAGAGGGCCGCAGTTGCAGGTGTGTGCTGTGGTCCTCACTCGTCTTTTGGTTTCTGTGTTACTCTTTACTTATAAAATAGACATAGTGTTAATTTCTTAGAACATGTTAATCAGTTTATGATTTTAATACCCCAGGTAATGCTATACATGTTCATTGTTAAGTATACAGAAGAGAGTAAAAACTCTTCCATATCCTTACTCTGCCTCCTCATATATAGGTAACTACTGCCAGCAGTTTCGCGTATATCTTCTCGGAACTGTATTTTTGCACACGAACCAGTATATCTTTTTTTCAGGTTGAGAAATTTGTTTTTTGATCAAATAATGTCTTAAAGAACCAAATAACTAAGAGACATATAATTTTAAAAACAACATTTCCTCGCCCTCCAGCCCTTCCCAGTGCTGACCACCAGTTAGCACCAAGGAACTCTTGGTACAGACTCTCAGTTTCTCGGGTCCTTTGTATCTCAGTGTTTTGTTCACACTGTGATTTCTCAGTTAGTCAGGTGTATTGTCCTGTTAAAGTGGGTTAAAGTCATTTATCTTAGTATGTCTATTGTAGTTCTTTTCCCATCATTCTTTTGGCATAGTTAAATCACAATTTCGCTGTAATTCAGTAGTTTACATTCTGTGATGACACAAATGTTGTTTGTTGATGAGCTATAAAGTAAGTTGTGATTTTTTTTTTTTTTTTTTTTTTTTTTTTTTTTTTTTTTTTTTTTTTTTTTTTTTTTTTTT
>RJWM01002963.1:26310-45319 GCA_004363535.1 Dasyprocta punctata | reverse complement strand
GCGTTTTCCCCACTGGAGTTAGTTGCCCTGGGTTTATATTTTCTACGTTGCTTTTTGTTTGGCTTGTTTTGTTTTTGGTTTGTTCGTAGTGGATTTTAGCTGATTCTTTTCTATTTCACTACCAGATCTGTGAAATCTTTCAAAACAAGTCAGGATGCCAGATAATACGTTTCTTTTTCTTTTCTTTATCTTTTTTAACTGGTGACCTCCCTTACAAACGCCCTTGCCATCCCCTTCTCGTCAGGATGGGGTGTCCTCTCCCAGCTCACACACTTGGCATCCCGGGAGGTCACTGTTTCCTGGCCGTCGGCCAGCGCTTGACTTCCTCCCTGGACTGCAGTCCCAGTTTCCGGACCCCGTGTTACCTTCCTTCTCAGTGGGTTTGACTTGGTTTGGTTCGAGGTCTATCCTACCATAGCTTTCTGAGTACGGCTCCGGGACCCTTGAAAGTTTGAACTTCAAAATTTTCTAAGACGGATAAAGAGGCCCTTTGTTTCTCAAGCAGATTAATACAAGGCATTATTGTGCCCTTGATTGTTTTCAGAGGGTTTTTTTTTTTTTTTAAGTCTGCCCACATTTTGGGATGAATTTGTTGAACCTGACAATGAGTCAAGTTGAAGTCACTGAGTTTTTAACAGACAGTAAACATGTCATTTGAAGCGTGCACCATCAAAGTAACAGCACTGGCAATGACAGTAAAACAAAAGTAAAATGAATCATTGAAACTTGGAGATAATACATGCAACAGAATTTTAGGCAAGAGTTCGTGCCCTACTTCTGTGAGCATACCTTTTACTAAATGCATGTATCAAAGCTGAGTGATTGGAGTTTTTCCGTGTATGCTTTCGCTACCCGCCCCGCTTTGTTAGGCAGTCATCTGGAGAAGTAGCGGGGAAAGGCAGGGGTACAGCAGACCCAAACGTAGATCATTACTAGTCTCTCTCAACTCGGTATCTTGGGAGGATTATTTTTAGACTACTTAAAGAAGTGTGTGGGCTGGAGACCTAGCTCAGCAGCACCGCGCCGGCCTGGGTAAGTGCACGGCCCTGAGCTTGACTCCCAGTACCAAGAAAAAAGCAGAGGGTGGCACCTGAATAGTGTTGTCTTCACCTTCGTACAAGGACTACTTCACAGTATTCTTATTGGCTTAAAATGCCAGGTACGTGGTAACAGAATACTGGAAAGGCATTTTCACATGTGGACAGCATATGGATAAATAAAAATACATTGTGCCCTGACACTGGAAATTAAGCAGATGAGTTAAAACATTGGCTCTCTTTCTTATGTTTCTTTTGTGCTATAGGAACAAAGAAGAGACTTTTCTTTAAAATTAAAGAAAGGAAAATAATTTTCAGAAGTCTATGAATTATGAAAAAAACATAAAAAAAACTAACACTCAAAGTTAATTATGACAAATTTATAAGAGAGACCTTATTTTGGCTATTATCTTCATTTATGTGTGCTTTGTCATACTTAGGATGTATCCCTACACATGAGTTGTTAGTAAATGTACTCAAACCCTTAAATACATATATAGAAGTTAAAATGTTACCAGTGATTCAAATACAGTAGTTGTAATAAATAGCTAACTGCCTGCTTGCTGTGCTGCTTAACCTCCTTTGTATGAGCTTCCTCACTGAAGAGAGGCGTCAGGCTCAGTGTGAGAATTCAGCGCCACAGCGTAAGCACCGGGGATCTTTCTTACTCTTTCAGTTTCTTACCCCAGTGAGGCAGTACAGTGTTTACACATGTGAGTCTGATTTACTTCACTTAGGAGTATGGTCTCTAGCTGCATCCGTTTACCTAGAAGAGCCTTGAGTTTATCCTTCTTTATAGCTGAGTAGTACTCAGTTGTATAAAAATACAGTGGACAGAGTGAAAGGGCAAGACCCAGCTCAAAGGGAATCACATTGTTTGATCAGCTTTGCATGCCTGTATCTGGTAACCTGAGCAACTGTTTTGAAGATAACAATATGTAATGCAACAGCCATTGTTAAATCCCTATCATCTTATTTTGAAACCCTGTATCACTATTTTGTTGTTGTTATCATCGTTGGGCTTTTTTGCTTTGTTTTGTTTTGTTTGTTCTTTGCTTGCTTTCTAATTTTTCTGTGCTTTTTTTTCTCTTTAAAATTTAAAAAAAGGTTTTTCTATCAGCTAAGAAAGTTCCATTAGACAGCACAGATGTAAAACAAATCCCAAAACTATGCATAGCCCAAAGACTGGAAGGAAATAAAATGTAACCAAATCAGTAGTTTTCTGGCCACGGTTTAGCTATGGGAAGTTCAGGCTTACCGTGCCTTGCAGTGGTGTTTAAGGAAAAGCAGAGTCGCAGGTGTCTTTTGGAACAATTTGTGCTTTCATCTTTGTTTTAAGTTTAAGTTCCTTTCAGTTTGGTCCTGGGTAAACACAGTGAAGAGATACTAAGTGGCTTTCAGCAAATGAGCTGTTCTAGGAGGCAGCAGGACCAGGTCCCTCCTTAGCCAGGTTAGACATTTGGACTCTAGATAGGCAGCCATTGGTCCCGGGAGCCCAGAATTGGAGGCCACGCATTTGAGTGGCCACATCTCGTACATCTCTGGTTTCCTTCGCTCCTTCATAGTGAAGCATTCCTCTCTCACTTGTGCTTGCTGAATTATCATTTGACATGCACCATGACCTAAGGAGTTTGTGACAGATTAGAATTCTGAGTAATTATTATTGTGACTAAACTCTGAAAGTAAATCTGTATCTGAATTAGCAAAACTGTATCTTTTCCAGTTAGCTCCCATAGAAATAAAGAAATTTGTAGCCACCAATGTAGGCAGGTTTGAAACATAGGAAGCTCTAGTCATTAGGAGAGTCTGGTAAGGAGAAATGTTCTATGCCAGCTAAGGGAAGTTATCTGGCTCCTAGATACTTTGTGGAGGGATGGAAGTTACAGTGAAAGTGACAGCTGTAGGATTTAAGTTAGCAGCAGGACAGAAAAAAGTATTTAAAGATGAAGGGGGCTGCCTTTGTCCACACACTACCACGTCAGAGAGCACAGGCTGACTTGTCTCCGAGCTGGGACCTAAAGGACTCAGGGGCCGTGGCACAGAATAGTGAGTATGAATGGAGAACAGGAAGGGGAGAGTAGTGAAGTCAAAAGGGAGTGTCACGAATCTACAGGGCACCAACCCTCTAAATCACAGCCCGATGGTTAAGGAATGTTACATGAACAGCAAGGGAATTTATGCATATAAACAAAGAGTAGACTTTCGATCACATGCTAGTAAACAAAAGGGTAGGATATGGAACATAATAAACATTCAGCAGGAGGATCAACAGTGGTGTGAAATAGACTTTAAAAGGAGGCTGTGAGTTGTTCACTTGACTGAACTAAAACACTAGAAAATGTTTTTTTTAATCCATTTTATTTCAAGGAAAAAAAGAAGAAAAAAACTAAAACAAAATTTTAAAACACATCAGTTAGGGGGCAGCAATAGTACCTACATTGCGCATTGTCATCCCCAGATCATTCACCCAGAGCGCAAGACATCTGCATTCAACTGTCTGAACAATACCAGCACAAATCTTTCTCTTCAGTGAACTCAGAGAAATCAGTAGTATAACTATTTTAACTATTTTTTTATATACATACACATATACCTATGCATATGTTGTCACTTTCAGCTTCTCACACTAGTGAGACAATACGATGTTTACGTATGTAACAGCAGCAAGTATTAAAGGAAGAGATCCTCTCTTTTCTGAATTACAGGGTTGTAAGTGTCCACATCAGTGAGGGCTGGTTAAACCCTTGTCCTGTTTCCTCTAACACATGCTCGACCTCTACGTTCTTAGTCTTTCCATGATCCTTCCTTCCAGTCTCTCTTTCTATCTTCCTCTTACTTTCTCCCAGTTTTCTCCTACCATGCACTCCAGGTTACATCAGTTCACTTTACAGGAGCCTCATCACTGCCTGGAAATCTTAGCCCCAGAGGTGACAGGCAAATTGATTATTTGCTTTTCTAAACATCCTGCACAGGTAAGGACAGATTGATGCATATGCAGAAACTATAATATTAAAATCTTACGGAGCTGTCCTCTGTGCTGTTTGATCTCAAATAAGTGCTTACAAAGATTTGCAAAGACTAAGAAAATTATTGAGGAAATTATATGTGTCCAGCTAAGTTTGTGTCCTTAGCATTTTTATTCCTGTTGTCTGATTTGGATAGCAGAAGTGGATGATGAGGAAGCTGTCTTTAATTATTTTTACTTCCAAACAGCTCCATTTATCTGTTATGTCTTGTTTTCTTGGTTTGCTCTGAGGTTGAGAGCTTTGAGAATTTTTAGAGATTTTGAAATGCTCCCCTTTTAGCATGTGGAGAATTTTAGAAAGATACGTTCTCTAGGTAAATGAAGTAGGCAGAGATACGGATGATTTTCCAGGTGGTCAATCAAAATTTGAACTTGTGTCAGCCGGGCGCAGTGGCACACGCCTTTAATCCCAGCACTCGGGAGGGAGGCTGAGGTAGGCGGAGCCTTGGGAGTTCGAGGCCAGCTTGGGCTACAATGCGAGCACAAGGCCGGCCTGAGCTATATAGTGCGACCCTGCCTCAAAAAACCAGGACTGGGAGTTTGGCTCAGTGACTTAAGTGCCTGTTTGACAGGTGTGAGGTTGTGAGTTCAATCCCCGGGGCCGCAAAAAAAAAAAAAAAAAAAAAAAAAAAAAAAAAAAAAAAAAATTTGAACTTGGTCTGAATTTGAAATCATGGGTAGATTAACAACATGCAGTTACAGAGAATGGAAAGATTTCGCTGGCTGTACTGTTGGACCTGTGACTTAAGTAAGCAGATGACCTCCTCAAGAGGTTCTTATGTAGCAGTTTTGCCATCTGCGATTGTGGCTACCATTAAAAGATACTGTGTGCTCAAATCATAGTAAGGTATTTTGATGGACCGTCTCCTTCTGTCCTTGCAAACCCCAGGAATTGTGATGCGACTGAGGTTACAGAGGCTCGGTCACTTGCCCAGAGTCACAGAAGTGTTTTAACCTGAGGTGCCCAGCTCACAGCCATGGCTTTCACTCCTTGGTCCTTCCTCCCATCAGCGTCCTCCCTTCGCTGTGTCACCTGCATGCTTCTATTTACCCCCCATCAGAATATGTTTTGAAATCTCATAGCGCTGCCATCAGATAGGACACATAGCAATGTGATCCTGCTGGAGATAGAAAGTTAAACACAGCAGGCTTTTTTCCCAGATCATCAAGAGAGGAAAGAAATATGCAAAGATCAGGCTTGCAAATTTTTTTCATAAGGCTTTGGAGTTGTCACGTTTATTTACCTAGTAGATGTAGGTAAATGAGGTAAACACCTGAGAGATTACGTTCTTCATTCCTTCTTAGAGGTTTGAATTTTTGAATTATTCAATGTTTGATAAGCTGTGAATAATTTTAATACAAATTTTACATTGCCATGGATCATTTCATAAAGTAATAAAATGAAAGCAAACCAACTCATTCTTAAAATAATAACAATCTTTAGTAAAATAATTTATAAAGTATTCTGTAGTGAGTTGTATCTGAAAAAAAAAGTGAAGCTATTGTTATAATTAGAAATAAAGAGTGCTTTGTAGGATGTAGTCTTGAGTGAATCCCCCAAGCATAAAATCTCTTTGTTCTGAGGATCTCTTTTTCTTGTCAATTTCCCAAGCAGAAATCATGCTGATAAGAGTACTTGGTGTAGACATTTTTCATCGTGTGCACTGTAGGCAAGGAAGCCCTACAAGTTAGTTGCTGTAAATTGTTAGTGTGTAGCTAGCATGTGATGTCTTTACCTGTAACTCTAAAGATATGGGTTAAAAAAAAAATACCATAAGGCATCCTAAACTGTATGTTTTTCCCTTCTACTGAGCAATGTGATTCCCAGACAAACTCAAGTGTTCGGTTTGTGTCTGTGTGTCTGAGCCTTGATCACTGGGTAAAATATGCAGACCTGACCTTTTTTAATGGAAAGCTTATCATGTAGACTGTATCTCCTGAATTCTGAAGGGATTCGTGCACCCTAGAAAGCTTTGTCCAAGTTTCCCTGGGGTCCTTCCAATCTCTAACAATGGACCCCCAGCTCAGAACATTAGACAGACAGGCAGGAAGGCAGTAGACTGTCAGGCGCTCAATGATGAGCTGATTGGATGTTCTGCATGTTTATTTCTTCAGTGTCTGATTTTGCACTTAAGGACTGCATACTAGATCTTATAGGAAATGTGACACAGTGTAGTTTATCAAAGTATTAATAAGGCAGAAATCTCAAGAAGAGGCAGGCAGGTAGGTGACTTATACCAGGTTAAAACATAAGAGTGTCAGTCTGAATTTGTTGTTTGCTTTAAAAAGAGTGAACTTTGTAAGAGCATGTATGTGCTTGTTGGCAAGGTAATGAGGTATTACAAACTATTGAAAAGGATGTTTAAAGTTCTAGTTTATGTTGACTGTCAACAGAAGGAAGTATCAGCTTGGCAGAAAAGGATAAGGAAAAGCACCCAACAAGCAAACTTTAGATCGCAGTGGCATCGAGCCTGCAAAAGATAAATGTAAAACAGTAGGCCTAAACTATTAGGGCCCCATTAGAGCCCTCTGGTAATTGTTTCTGCAGAGATGAGGGCCATATGGCCCTGAGCCAGAAGGAGGGCGGATCACGGCCTGCAGTGTGCCCTGCTGCAGGGTCCACGGGGTCTGCAGGGCTTTTTGGTGGACTCGTGTGCATCCTAGTTTCGGAGCATGCAGGCACTGTGAGCTGAGGTTATTTCAGGAGCTGCAGAAGCTGGGCACATGGAACTTAGCATGTCTGTGTCATCTCTGCCCCCCACCATACAATGCAAATGAGGAGGAAATGTTTCCTTTTCACAGCACAGAGAATTTTCTTATTTGATGTACAAGCTCCAGAGATCCGAAGCCCTTGTAAATCATTTCATTTAGAATTTGCAAATTCTTTCAAAGGTTGTGGATTTAAATTTTCCTTTGCCTTGCTTTTGCTCTTTTTCCTTATAGTCTCTCCCTCACCTATCAGGATTCTGCTCAAGACTGCCTTTGCTCTTCTGCCTTCCTAACCCACCCCCAGTTCACCTTTCCCTCCAGTGGACCCCACACTCCTCTCTTCACAAGCTACCGGCCCCCCATGTGGGCCTGCAGTCTACACCAGTGTGCCCTTGCTCTTCACTCACTCGTGCCCAGCCAACAGCCAGCGAATGTGCCGCGTGTGCCACAGACTGGTGGGCAGCTGCGGAGGTGGAAGGAAGAGGCAAACCTTGGGGCTCAGAGCACTGAGTGGGGAAGTCCAGGTGACCTGGGCCTTACAGGATTAGGATAGGGGAGATAGCATTGTGGGCCAGTCACACTGTGACAGTGATGACACTGAATCTCACCATCTGGAGGAGAAAGCATTGGTCCAGCAGCTCAGGTTGAAGATACAGCCTGGGATCAGGCCGTGCCACCTGCAGATACCAGACTGGAACTCAGGGCTTCACCTTGTGCATGGCATTAGCCATTCACATGTTAGCAGGAGACTGCATTAAAGTGCAGTTGTGTTTGGAAAGCAAAACTCTTGAGAACCAATTTGAGATGATAAAAATCACAGGTGTAAGAACTTGCACATATAGCTTGATCAGGGCTCTGCTGGATGAGTGTTTGAGGAAGGACATTCACAACTCACACCATCCTGCTTGCAATTACAAACAGGGAACAGAGCGCACCCCCACCTCCCCAGGCCTGGGGGGGACAGGGGTTAATGGATCCCAGTGTACCACTGCCCTGTGCTGTTTCCAGCCCCTGGGCGGAGCAGCTTAGCTGAACTTGTGGCCTGAGCAAGCCTGACGTTTCCTTGGCCACACATACTTGAGGCAGGTGACTTCCCAGAGACTCACCGGACCCCTGTGGGCATTCGCACACTGCCAGTCCTCGGCTCTGCAGCCACTTTGGGCTTCTCTTCTCTTAGGAGGGTGGAGACCAGGCAGGGCCAGCTTTGATGGCCCCTCTCATCTCTTTGGTTCCCCCTCTACCTTTCTCACCTGCATCAGAGCCTCCTTTCACTGGGTTCCCCAGAAGTGGTAGGTGGAATGACAAAGGTTGTAAGTCTCCGTGGGTCCAGGCATAAGCCGGGCCCTTCTGTTAGCAAGGAGCCCTGTGTTTGGGAGAGTAAAACCTTTACTGTTGTCCTCTTTGATTCTCTTTATTTCCCAGCTGTTAAAACTCTATGAAGGCTGGGGATTTAGCTCCACGGTTCAAGCGCTTGCTTGGTAAGAGCAAGGTTGTGAGTTTGATCCCTGGTACAAAAAAAAAAAAAAAAAAAAAAAAAAAACCTGTGAAAAGAAAGATCCCTGGTTTTTCTGGTTTGTTTTTCTTTTTTTATCATTTGACACACACCTGTCTCATATATTTCTCTTTTGTTTTCCTCCTCAAAACCTCATGCCTTGGCAAGTTACTAAAAAGCAGGTGCCACCAAGTCTCCTGAAACACTGTTCCCACATAAGATTTCAGTTTTTCTCTGAGCAGAGCAGACTGCGTCTCGTGCTTTTTACATTCTACTACCCCGAGAGGCACTGTGAAAATCTCACTTAGTCAATTTAGGATTTTGCCCAGGACTTTTGGTACAAAGAGTATCTGTTTTTAAATATTGTTTCATCATGGAGTAGGAGAGCATAAGAAATTTTCACTTCAGAGTACAACACCAATAAGATGAAGTAAGAATCATAAAATGAAAAATTGAGAAAGAACAAAGTTGGCGTGGTTAGAATCTTTTTACAGGATTCCGAGGCCTCAGTGGACGTAGCTACTTGCCATCCTTACGAAAATGGGACAGAGTAGACCCCGTCCTCTTTTCTGCCAAGACTCTATACCTTCCTCCTCGGAGTGTGCCAGTGAGGGCCACACCCAGGAAGTGCACGGGGAGGCAGGCTACCCAGTGCTGCGGAGTTCTTGTCTTGATCAGATCCGCAGGTGGCCTCACAGAGTCCAGCAGCTGCAGCATTAAAGGGCCAGGAGGACCTCAGGGGATCCATGTGGCGGGGCTGATCGAAGGCCCAGCAGCTGCCCCCTTCCTCTCCAGCTTCCCCCCTAACTCAAGGTCTCAGCTGTGATCCACAGCACATTGTGAACAGCCCCAAGCTGCATCCCTAGCCAGAGCTTCTGGGAGACACCCCAGCGAGCGGCTTCTGTCCCTAAGTGGTTCTGACCACAGCACCCCTGGATACAGAGTAGCAGCTTCTAGGCTGGTGTCTGTGGTACACAGTTCGGGCTCAAGAGAGGCTCGGAGCTACTGTGTTGTACACTGGGCCCGTGCTCCCTCCCGGTGGACTGCATTCAAGCAGAGAGACTCCAGCCCAGTCTTGAAACTTGGAATCGAACTCACAATCTCACACTTGCCAGGCAGGCACTGTACCGCTGAGCCATATCCCCAGCCCCCAGTCTTGAAACTTTTAATCAAAGACAAAGTTCTATGTTATTCAAAGTCAGGACCCTTTCCCTCCCTCTTCCCACCCCGTGAGTCATCATGAGGGATTCCAGCCTGAACAGGGCCAGTGAGGAGACCTGACGTCCTGTCAGAGAAGGCTGAGGGTGACAACGCCTTCCTGGTGGAGACGCACTGTGGGCACCATGGTGTACCTCCCCACCATCCATCGTGTGGCTTTCTAGACTTTCTCTAGGAATGGGAAGTCAGGAAACACGACCTCTCCCATCAGTGATACTACTATATGACCCACCTAAGAGAGGGTTTTTCGTTAGCCCTAAAATTTTTAGCCTGTAATAACATGTAAAGCTACAAGGGATCATTCCTCAGAGAATACCATTTTCAGGGTTTAAAATTCTACCATTCACTGTGATAACCGATAAAAGACATGTAGATAGTAGAGATGTGTTTGAAGGCTGGACGTGTCACTTGAGTAAAAATGTATGAACTCTGTCCCTTGAGCTATGAAGTAATTTTTCACAACCTACGCATTTCATCCACCTGAAGCAACTAGAGGCACAAAACTAAAGGTTGAATAAATTGGTGAGGAGCAACTTTACCTAATTTTGGTAAAGGCCTGCTTTTGAAAAGTGTGCCTTTTCAATTTTATTTTGACCAGCACACTGTTCAAAAAACAAAAAAGAGCAAGATACACTCAGGCTTTAGAAAGTCTCATGTGGTGGGGAATTTCCTGCAGCTGTGTACTGAGCAGGCTTCGGAGGGCCCTGCTGGAGGGCATCCTACAGGAGAACTCTGAGCAGAACGCAGGACCAACTCAGGCCCCCAGTCTCAGTGGGCATCTTGCAGATACCTTCATTCCTTCCCTTTTACAAGTTGGAATGGAATGTGTCCCGTTATATCAACTGGAAGTATTTTCTACATTAATAATCAGAAGAACACAGCACAAACTAGCTTAAAAAATAAGCCAGCCTAAAAAATAAGAAGTACTTATTGACTGATGGTACTGAAAAACCCAAAGGCAGGGCCAGAGCAGGCGGTTAGAACAAGGTGAGCAGGACTGGCCTTTCCTCTGTCCCCTGCACAGGGGCTGCGAGACGCTCCCGAGGCTGCCATTACTCTACATTCTCCGTGAAAGCGGATTTCCTGCCCTGGGGTTCTCAGCGAAAGCCCAGCTGAGGTGCTTGGCTAAACTGATTACCGCAGAGCAGGAGAGGAAACCTCCCAAAGACAGGCCTGGGCCACGGTCCAGCTGTGAGCCAGCTCACGTGCCAGGGGACTGTGTGTCCCGGGGTAACCCGCAGAACCGCCCGCAGCCGTGGAAGTGGGGGTAATGTGGAGGAGAGAGTGTGTCTGTGAAGAAGCAGCTGTAAGGAGGGGAGGAGGAAGCTGTGAGGCTCTGTGGCTTTGGCTGTGATGACTGTGAGAAGTGAGTCTTCTCAGGAGTGGCCTCCAGTGGCATCCTGACACATAGCAGCACACTGACCCATTTCCTTGAGAACCTATTTAGGATTTCTGTTACCAAGTGGGTTTGAAAGTGTAGCCTCAGGGAAGAACATGTCCACATCTGTGTTGAGCCTTCCTTGTAACTCCAGGTAATTACATGTAAATCTCCACAGTTATTATGTGTGAGCATCATAATGAAACCTAAAGAGAATGTGAACACTGATGAACGTGTGTGTGCTTAGCAAGGCGTGTGTATTTCTTTCTACCAGTAGTAATTCTAGAAATATAGATGTGCTTTGGGCAAAGCATTAAGTAACTTTGCTTTGAATGTTTAAAACAGTTAATTATGAGGTTCCAAATAATCACATTTTTGGAAATGCAAAGTAAGTCTAATATTTACTTCTTAATTCAAATCTTAAGTATTTGGTCATCAACAAATAGTTTTTGGTAGTCATTTATGGCAATATATTAGATACCACATGATTGTCTGGGCTTAATTTTTTCTCTCATTCTGAAAAGTTATTTCAGCAGATAGTTATTATATTCTTGTGCTTGTCAGCTGGAGTTTGCATAATGAAAACAGCCAACATGTATCATGAATTATTTGCATATAAGTCATTACAAGCTCAACACAAAGCTATTAAAAATTGGAAGCATCCAGAAGATGGGTCACACCTATCAAAATAAACACAACTCACAGATTAAGTAATCACATAATTCATCTTTTTTGTTTTTTTTTTTTTACTTTTTTTTTCCAGAACCGAATGGAGGAAAGCAAAGCACTCTTCAGAACGATTATCACATATCCCTGGTTCCAGAACTCCTCAGTTATTTTGTTCTTAAACAAGAAGGATCTTCTAGAGGAGAAAATTATGTATTCCCACCTAGTCGACTACTTCCCGGAATACGATGGTGAGTGGTCAGTAGCTGGGGCGGGCATTGCCTGCCGCCGTCAGTGTTAAGTCACCGCTCGGTGCCCGTGACTGCAGTCCATGTGCCGTGGCTGCCCAGGTACGAGGCACTGTTCACTCTGCCCTGTAATGACCCAAGACATTTTATGCCCTAATGTTAAAGGTTACAGAAAAAAAATGTCTCATATGTTTTGAAATAACGAGATCAGAGGAAGGAATAATCCTGTAGTTTTGACCAATTGCGTATCAGCCATTATAGTTTCCTCTTTCTCTCCCTTTCATTTTGTTGCAACCCACCCCTGCCTCTGCCTGGGGAGAGAGCAGCTTTGTGGTCAGGAGCTCATCTCTGAAAGTCAGGTTTAAGCCCTAGTTCTGACCCTTCCTGTTTGTAGAACTATAATCAAAGCCATTTGATTTTTCTGGGCCTTTGGACCAAACTCATGGGATTGTTTTATGGATTATAATAGCTACCATGTGCGTAACATTTCACGTAATGCCTGATACATAATGAGTATTTAGAAAACGTTTACTCTGGGAGGACTTCATGGCCCAGTGAAGTCCTGTGATTCTTAGCAATCTGCTGAACCCACTTCATTACTCCTGTGGCTTTGCACTGCTCACTTTATTCTTAGAAAGAGATCTTGTCTTTCCCAGCAACTGGAGACCCAACTACTCTTAGAAGTCCTTGTTGATTCAGTACACAGCCATTGCCCTGTAAGAGCCTCAGCATAGATTAGGAGGGGCAAACTATGGCCTGCTGCCTGTTTCCATAAATAAAGGGTTTTTGAGATATAGTCACACTCATTGGTATAGCTGCTGTCCTGCTGTCACAGCAGAAGTGGGTAACTGTGACAGAGAGTGAATGATCTGCAAAGCCTAAAATATGTAGTTTCTGGCTCTTTACAGAGCAAGTTAGCTGACCCTGGTTCAGGCAGTAATTAAAAGCCTGAAAGTCTCAGAGTTCTAGCAATGCCTCTCAATGGTCATAGTGATTTGGATAAGTTTACTAAACTTGCCCTCTCTTTCTTCCGGAGTAAAAAATGATTGAATAGAATCATATGGAAATTGCTTAGCATAGCACATGACCCATGTAAGAGCCAAACCCAAAAGTCCTTACTACAGGGTATATGTTGCAGCAGTAATAGACTATATTTAAAATTACCTTTCCAACAGAGGGTATCCACAGTGGGTATCAGTTCAGCAGTGTTTTTGTTCTTCCTCAAACTCCTGGGGAAATAATTCTTTATAAACTAAGGATAACTTGGCTTCATAGCTTTCTGTGAAGACACAAACACATTAGGGATGGAGGTTTGACGATCCTTTCATCCCACATGCATTTGGCATGGTGCCGGTTCACGGAAGACAAGTATCGCTTATTTAACCCGCTGAGGTTTCCATCTCAGATACATACAAGGATCTGAAAGCTGGTGAACTAAAATACATACATTTGGTGATGTGGCCATGTTGTAGAAAGAATGCCCTTTTTTTGTTAACAGTGTGTCTGCATTCTCTCTCCAAGTATATTTTTTTTCCCCTGTGCTTTGCTTTTCTTGTAAAAACAAACAAATGGAGCTGGGCATATAGCTCAGTGGTGCAGCACCTGCCTGGCAGGCGTGAGGTCTTGAGTTTGATTTCTGATATCCATCCATCCATCAATCAATAAAATTAAAAACAACATTCTGACTGTAAATAGCTTTTTCTCTTTAAAATCTTTTATTTTGTCACTATCCTGTAGACAAGCTATAAATGCCTACTACACAAGCAAACTGTGATCGGAGTAACTGAATGTTTAGTTTCCTTGCTGTCTCTAACAGGCTAGTTCTGTCAACCCAAAATCTCCCTGGGTAACATGGCTGTGAGGCAGGTTTTTAATTTCTCTCAGCATTAGTTGAGAATCAGTGGATGGAAAATGGCATGCCATGTACCCCGTGCCCCGCCCCCAGGGCCGGCTCGTCTTCCTGACATGCTGGCATAAGGACAGATCACACTGCCTGCCCACAAGGCCTGGAACACAACCTCAGACTCCAGCGCCCACAGCTGCAGCCGTGCCTCAGAGCAGCTGACTACTGTGCAAAAACAAAACAAAACAAAACCCTTTTCTTTGTTGTGTGTTTATAGAACTACTCGTTTCTCTCTGTAGCATTTTCCTTGTCTCTTTAAAAATCTTGGTCTCATAATTTCCCCAGATTCCCCATCAACTATGAGCATTTTCCTTCTAGTATGTGCCTGTTGTGAATGCTTTGATATCCAGAGATGTTTCTACTGTTAGCCTCCCACAGTGCACACAGACTGCCCCTGGAAATGTGGCCACCAAAGAAGAGAAACACTGATCTTTTTATTCTCAAAGCAGAGGCTGCTGTCATTTCATGACACTCGAAAGCCCTCGTAAGATGAGCTAAGGCCAGAAAGGTCAAGGCGCCCTCTGTAGTGATGTTTTTGTAATAAGCATGTTTATAGCATTATAAGCTTCACACATCCACATTTCTACACTTACAAGGTCTTAATAATAATGAATACCATTTCTGTATTTCTGTTCAGGGTGGGGAATTAGCATTCTACATGGACTTGAAGTGCAAAATTGTTCATAGAGACTGTGGAATTCTGCTCCTACTATTATGGATATAATGTTTTCTTTGTAGTTTGTGTTTATTCAAATAATAATTTATACTTACAAATATAATACACTCCAAGTGTACTTCAGTGAACTTGAATCTGGTTCTGATATTCTTTGAGTAAAAAAAAAAACAAAAAACCTGTGACCCCTTCCTTCCCAGTAGGCTTAAGTACAAAATCATACAGATCAGCCACAAGCCAGAAACAATACAAGAGTTTATGAAAATGTTAGGCTTCTTCTCTAACAATCTATTAGTCTCTGGTTTTAAATATTTTTAGTACTACTCTGGAACTAGGGAGTTAACCATAGTAATTAAAAAATACAGGACATTAAATAGTTAGATATTTAGTTTTTTAATTTTGATTATACCGGTCCGCAGTGTGCAGTGGTTGCATTCCTCATGAGGAGTTGGTGCATATATGTGACACATCTTAATTCTTACGTTCCCTCCCCTCCCTCCATGGCTTGGTCTCCTTCCTACAAAACAAATTTTTAATAATTATATAAAATGTGGTTTTTTAAGATTAGTGTGCTTTTGTTTAATCTGATGCTAACCTTTTCGATTGCTGTCAAAAATTTCAATTATGGGTACCTAAGTCAAATAGTACTTTTATTAATTTGTTTGTTTTCATAGCTCTTTCCCCTTGAGTTATGGCAGTGTTGGATATAAGCTCATAAGAATGAGCTGAATTAGCACTAAGGTCAATTTGAAAGTCGGCTGTCTGAAAAATCAGAGTACATTTAATAGTTAAAAGTGGTGGCATGGCTCTCTGCAGAGTTCTCAGAGTTCTATGTGGTGTCCCAACTATTGCATCATAACCTTTTTGAGTACAATTCCATGGCATCAGTTACACTTACAATAATGTGCAGCCGTCACAGTATTTCCAGGACTTTTCACTACCCCAGCTAAGCAGACAGCCACAGCATTGTTTTCCCCGTGGCCCTTGATAACCGCTACTCCACTTTCTCTCCGAGTCTACCTGGCTACCTGTTGTAAGAGAAATTACACAGTATTTCTTCACACCTGGTGTATTTGGCTTACATGTTCATATACCTTGTAGCAGCTGAGAACTTCATTCCTCTCTGTGGCTGTTTGAAGGCTGTACCACCTTTGTCTTAACTCCTCACCAGCAAATGGGCACTTGGGTCGTGTCCACTTCCTGGCTCTCGTGACTAATGCTGCAGTGACACTGACCAGTGGAAGCCCCTGCTTATGAATCCTTTGGCTACAGACCTAGGGGCAGAATTGCTGGGCCACGTGGAAATGCTTTATTTAGCTTTTTAAGGAAAAGTTTTCTGCCATGACTGTACCATTGTATGCCTACCACCAGTGCATGAGGGTACAAACTTCTTCATATCCTTGCCAGTAGTTAAATAGTGGAAAGGTGTCTTACAAGTTTAGTTGGCCTTTCCCTAAATGAGTAACAGAGTTAAGCATTTTTTTCATATGCTAATTGGTCATTTGTATGTCTTGTTTTTGAAGGAATTCAAATCTTTTCTGTTTCCTTGCTTACTCATTCATTCATTCATTCACTGGTTGAACTGAAGCTCAAACCCAGGGCCTTGGTCATGCTAGACAAGTGCTCTGCTGTCTGCTGCTGGCCTGTGCCTCAGCTCTTCTGCTCACTTTTCAATCAGATTGTTTGCCTTTTTGTTGAGTTGTAGGAGTTCTTTAGATTCTAGATGCTAAATCCTTCTTGCATGTGGGATTTTCAGATGTTTTCCCTACTCTGTAGGTTGTCTTTCTGTTACTTGACAATCTTATTTGATGCACAGAAATGTTCGATCTTGCTGAAGTGCAATTTATTGATGCTTTTCTTTTGTTGCTTCTGCTTTGGTGTCATATCTAAGAGTTCACTGCAAAATTAATATGCTTCTAATTTACACAGTGCTTATACCAAAGCGTCTAAGACAATGCTTGGCACATAAGAGACCCCAAATAAACGTGAGAAAATTCAAACCAAATTTTTTCATAATGACACGGAGTAAGGTGAATGCCGTGTAAACGTGGACCACACAGAAGCGCTAGAAGTCAGCCCCGTGAGCCTGCTGAGGGCGACTGCGGATGCTCTGGCCTGGGAATCCAGATGCTCCGCTCGGAGACTTGAGTCTGTTGAATGTAAAAGTGATCCATGACAGGGGACCTCTGGGGCCAGATTGATAAGAGAGCCTGAGGCAGCTGTGTGTATGCGTATTTGTTATGAAGCTGGAGCGCTTCCTCAGTGGAGCAGAAGTGAGCAATCGCCCCCCCGCTGAGCACCCTGGAGACCTCCCTCTCAACCAAGGAATTGGAATAAAGCATAAAACTTAGCCTGGCCTTCAGGTCATTTCTGTGTTTGCACTTATCCATATTTATTTATTTATTTTTTTTTTTTTTTGCGGCACCAGGGATTGAACTCACAACCTCGCGCCTGCCAGGGCAGGCGCTTAAGGCACTGAGCCAAACTCCCAGCCCTGGTTTTTTTGAGGCAGGGTCGCACTATGTAGCTCAGGCCGGTCTTACACTCGCGTTGTAGCCCAAGCCGGCCTCGAACTCACAACGTATTAGTGGGTGGATGGGTGAACTGACTGTAAAGCTAAAGTGACCAAAAGTCACCAGCAGTATTGTTAGGAAACCTGATTATATCAAATCTGCAGTCAGCCTTCATAAGCAATGACACGATATTTATTAAATGAGTGATGAACAAATCATTAATGGATGAGCTGACAAGCTCCTTCTTTGCCCTTGACAAATAGGACCCCAGAGAGATGCCCAGGCAGCTCGAGAATTCATCCTGAAGATGTTTGTGGACCTGAACCCAGACAGTGACAAAATTATCTACTCCCACTTCACGTGCGCCACCGACACCGAGAACATCCGCTTTGTCTTCGCAGCCGTCAAGGACACCATCCTGCAGCTGAACCTGAAGGAGTACAACCTGGTCTGATCGTGCCTCCCAGAACCCACCCTTCCCTTCCCGGGGGGCTGTGGAAGGTGTACAGGAGGGACTGTATTTCTGTGGAAAACAATTTGCATAATACTATTTATTGCCGTCCTGGACTCTGTGAGTGTATCCACAGAGTTTGTAGTAAATATTATGATTTTATTTAAACTATTCAGAGGAAAAACAGAGGATGCTGAAGTACAGTCCCAGCACATTTCCTCTCTCTCTTTTTTTTAGGCAAAACCTTGTGACTCAATCGATTTTACATGCTCAGTCATGCACTCACAAAGATAAGTCAGTGTCTCTCTCCCTAGCCCGCTCTCTCCCTCCCTCCCTCCCCTCTCCTCTCTCCCCCTCTCTGTCTCACTGTCTCTCCCTCTCTCTTGCTCTCTCTCACTTGCTCTCCTTTTTCTATTGAGAAAGAAAACGCTGATTTCCCTCTTTTCCTAATCCATATATTCTTCCTGAATTTTCCCCCCTGGTTACAACAACCTTAATTCTAGCTCCATTCTTGGTCAAGTTTTTCTCTCGAATGATAAGACATTGTCATTCAATTTAAGCCATCCTACATCAGCTTAATTTAACAATTTGTAGTATTTGCTGAGGGATTATATGTATTACTGCTCTGGTTCTGTACTATGCTCCATGCACAGGTAGTGTTTCTTTTGATACATATATATATACATGTAGTCTTGTCTCACTCTGGACTGGGACAGTAGATGCCCACTGAACAGTTAAGCATCATTTCTTCTGCGTTTTGACCTTAGCCATAGCGTGATTGCCCAGAAAAATGCTCAGAAATGGGAGGACTGGGCAAACACACAGTGGGAATGCTTTCTTTAGAAATCCATGTGCCATTGTCCTTCTTCCCTCTCTTGCTTTTTTTCTTTTTGTTTTTTCTCTCTTTTTTTCTTTAACTCTGTCTCTTTAAATTGCGGATGCCAAAAAATATGCCAACAAACACTACATTCCCCCAATGGCTGCTATCCCAGTGCTTTTCAGAGGTTGTTCTTGTTTTTTTAGTTCCAACTTTTCCTTTCTTCTTTTTCTCCTTTGTGTTTGGGCCACAATTTTAAAATGGTTTTTATTATGGGTATGTGCTGCCAAAGCTGGCCTTTTGTCAAAGTAGATTTAAAAGAGCTTAATGAAAGCCAGCATCTTACAATGTAAGAGAGTAAGACTGTGAACCTTAAGATGACTGGCCGAGAACGAACCTGAAATACCAATTGCCAAACGGTTGGTAACTGTAAGTTTGATCCTCACAGTTCATTCTTTTCTTTGCCCTTAAGAGCGCATTGTTTATTGTCCATGTCCCATGTCGATTGTCCAAATCAGCAGTGTAGAGAAGTATCCTTTGTGGTTTATCATGAAATTGCTTATGTCTGTATTTGAAGCCAGTTTTACTTACTTTTTTTTGTTAACTTCAAGTAAGTTTGCCAAGAACATCAATTGATAGTATTATCCTGACACCTTTAATTTGCAAAAAACAAAACAAAAAAAAGTGACTACTCGTTTACCATATTCAGGATCTTCTTGAGTTGGTGACTGGTTAAGTTGAACATGAGGAAAATTTGTGGACTTAATTCAGATACGCCCGTTCAGTGTTCTGTTGAACATGTATTTACCTGCTAGGAGAGATGCTTGGAATTCTAGATGTGCAATTTTTCAGCAAATGCAAAAAAAAAAAAAAAAAAAA
>RJWM01002963.1:0-26210 GCA_004363535.1 Dasyprocta punctata | reverse complement strand
TTATTAGATGAGTACCAAAGTTACTCACTAGTAATGAAATGTTCATATTCCTCACTCTCCTTGTCTCAGAACACATAAGTTACCATTTTTTTCTTGCTCAGAAAAGCACCTGTAATTTAATTAACAAACATCCTGCCTGTAGGTGTAGTGCAATTATGAATGCTCTAATCACTGTACATGCATCTCTCTTGATATTGCAGCATCCATATTGGCTTTGTAATCATTAATTTTGGGGCAAATTGAATGTGCTGTATTGATATGTATCTATGTAATTGTATTGTATGTCTTATAGCTAATTCACATTTTGAATAATGTTATTTTATTTACTTTTTTAAGAGAGGAGAATGTAAATTTGTCAGTTTATTTCTGACTAGGGATATTTTTTTCCATTTAGAAAAGAAGAAAAAAAAAATTACTATCATACAGAGCGGTACTAGCATCGTGCTGTATAAAATCATTTGCACATTCCTGAGTAGAGGTATACCGATTATAAGACCCAAAGGTAATTTCATAGCAAAATACATAAAATCAGTTGGAGCTTTTATACAAACATGGAAACCAACTTTGTAGAACTTTTGCCATTTGATCTAGGATTGGAATATGAGCTTTTATACAATTCATATTCTTATTTGGCAAATGCACAGTTTAGTATTACCTCTCTGATGGCCTTTATTAGAAAGGCAGTTTTAGAAGCTATTGTGATCCACTAAGGAGATGTTTTAACAGCTAGAGACCACTGCTTGCCTGAAAGGGCGATCTTAAATTTGGTGCAGCAAAAACAAAAACAAAAAACAAAAAAACAAAAAAAAAAAGAAAAGAAAAAAAGTAAACAACATTTGATGGCCTACAGTGTGTATAGAAAAAAACCTCATCACAAGATCATAAGTGTTAAAGTTTTAGGGAATCAAGATATTCTATTTAATAGAGATATAGTAGATGTAGTCGATTAAACCTGATCTCAAAGCTCATAGAAGCTGAGCAAAACAGGGAGAGATTGTTATATTTGTCTTTATGAAATTGGGATGGAATTTGCTATGCAGAATTGAGGTTTGTGGCTTCACTGCTTATCCTGGGGTGCATGACAGGATCCCTTCTTTTGAGAAAGGAAAAAATTGATCACCCTAGCTGCTGTGATGCATTGAAACCTAACCGTATCCACATTAGTCAGTTGAAGCTAAAGGATTTTTTGTTGTTTCTCTGGGGTTTTATTGAGGGGGCGAGGGGCGGGAAGGGATTCTTTTCGGTTTTGTATAAAAACAAAGTTTACTCATGTTTTCTCTTCTATTGTGATTGCAAGCATTCTGAGTGTCTGCTGCTGGGCTCCGGTCCTGGAAGCTTGTGGCGAGTTTCACGGTGACTTGGGCATGTCTCACCCCAAACACAAACACAGCAACCTTTCTCCAGCGTCCCAAGGCAGGCAGCCATTCCTGACTCACCGAACGCATTGCAGTGTATCAGTTTACAGCTGATCTCTCCCCTTTTTGTGTGACGGGGCAGTTCCAACCCACAGAGAATTCCTTATTTGTAAATTGGAGGTTTCTACTATGCCTTACAGAGCTGAAATTCAGAAGTTTGTGCCTCATGTCTGAAACAAAGGGAAATAACACGCCCATTCTGAAGTCAGTAAGTCCCCTGGAACTGTGGGGTTTTGTTTATTGGGGTTTTGTTTTATAATTTTTTTCTTTCTTATTGTTGACATATAAAGAGCTCTGTTGAATGTCATGAGTAGACTGAAAACAAAATTTAGGAACCTGCGTATGTTGTTTACTAACAGATAACATTTACAAAAGGTATTTGAAGAACATATGAAATTTTTTTTGGTAGATTAACTAGCAAGACATTATTTAAAAAGGAAATTGAGCTAAAGGGCAATTTACTTTTTGTACTTCAGACTATCTTGATTGTCAAGGTGTATGAACTGTAATTTAAAAATTTATACTGCCACATGATTGTAAATTTTAGTTGTTTTAAGTTAGGAATTGGTAAAAAGCTATTTATGCTGGATTTGGGTCAAAATGACTTTATTTGCAAAAAAAAGTAAAAATGGGAAGAAAGGGCTGCATAATGAGCCATTGCAAGACTCAGATACTGGTTGGAAATTTCCCTCAGATTACCTTCAGACTACTCTCAGTTTCCCTTTGTTTTCAGTTTCTCAAAAAGAACGAATGAAATGAAATATAGCAGAATGTTAACCCATATGAAAATAAAGTGTACCCAAATATTGTAATGTATATGGCTGCACTTCTTAAAACTGAGTTTTAACCACTTAATTGGTCATTAACAACATCTCAGTTGACACAAATAAGGTATGCTTGGTACATACATTCATATTTTCTCCCAAAGAGATACTTTGGTTAGAAACACACACAAAAGTTGAAACTAGGAATTGTATGTTTCTCTCTCCCCACATATTTTCAGCCTGTGTAGCATTAATAGAGCTGTCCTGGTACCCCTGTCTTTAGGATTTCATTTTGGTTCCATCATGTTAGGAAAAGTAATGGCTTAGTTGTATATGATTAGCTAGAGATTTTTGGAGCCAGACACCTGCTGTTGGTAGATACTTTAGTAGAGTCTAAACTTCTCATTTGTTTTCATAAGGAAACAAACCATTTCCTGCTCTCTTTTCAACTGCCCCTGCCCTTTCAGTAACTCTTGCCTCAGAACCATGTCCAGAGTATGCATACACACCTACTACACAGTAGGTGCTCAGATGTTAATTTCTTCCTTGCTTTCCTTATCTACCATATGGCCTCCTCTTCCCCATGTGATTCCAACCCAACGGTTAGTGGTATTTACAGGTTATGAAAGTAGCTATTGGGTAAATTTGGAACTTACTTGGATAAAGGAATTTTGACTTTCTTAAGAGCTTTTGGTAGACAGGGAAGAGTAACAGGGAGAAAAGTGTTCTTCAGTGGAATATATTTAGGATTAGAAAAAAAAAAGATGGAAAATTACTGTTATCTTTGTCCAGGTCATATTGATTGAAACACATTTCTGGTGGATTTTTTTCCCTTGAAGAACTCTCTAAGTGCAACTTTCTGCGGCTTGCTCACCATCACCATGTTGGAGACCCTGAGTAGGCCTATGTACTTAGGGAGTTTTGTCAGAAAACATTTTTAACTTGCAGTATTTAAATGAATCATATTTACTGTTCTTAAAATGTCATTCAAATGCATGTATTGTCTATTGTTTGGGGATGGGAACTAGTTTTGCAAAAAAAAAAAAAAAACACCTAATGTTGTATAATAATCCCCCAATGATCTTGCTGGTTAAAAATACAGTATTTTTGGCCATAATTTTGTACTACAGTATTTTTCATTCTTGAGTTTTGTTTCCCTTGAAGTTGCCAAAGCCCCTGTCAGAATATCTTGTATTACAGGGAACCTCTTCTTCCTCAGACACTTCGTAGTACACATGTATTTTCCAAAGTAGGTGAATTTCTAAACACGCTGGTACACATGCACATTTCCCAGTCTCTGTAGGTTCAGAAATATCAGGCCCTTGTAGGGAAAGTATGTGGGTAATATGTATCAGATTTCCTCTTTAAAAACGACTTGCCCTCATTGAGATTGTGCTCAGCTCTAAGTACTGTGGCTGGTCAGTCAGTAAAGACTGGTGGGTCCGCCCCGCCCCCGGCTTGCTGGCTAGAGGTGGGTGCGTGGCTGCACGGTGGGCCTCACCTGAATTCTGGGAGTCAGTGGAGACCATGTGGGGACAGGGCCTGGCACAGGGGTCTGTTAGTCTGTGATTCTAGAAACATCTCAGTTCTTGAGGTCTGCTAAAAACTAAGTCTCCTCCTGAAGCAGAGTGAAGATGGCAAATGTTTTCCTAGAAAATAGGCACTTCCATGAGGACATGAAACCATAGCAAAGGCAACACCGCCAGCTCCCTCAGATCACGTCTTGCCAACTGCCAACCCAGTCCTCGCCTAGGAAGGTGTTTCTTCGAGTACCCTTGTGTGCAGAGGCGTTAGAGAAGAGCGTTTTTAAGCCTCTGGTCCTGTGAGTTGGTGCCCTGCTGACTGCTGGGGGCAGTGTGAATGAGGACTGTCTTTAGCACGTTCCTGCCCGGGCCACGGCCCATAGCGTGTCTTCTGAAGCACGGGGCTGCTGAACCACACGTCAGCACGCCCCTCCCTGTGGCTCTGACCTGGGCTGGAGCCTGGGAGGCCCCAGGTCTTTCTGTAGTATCATCTTAAGGCCCCTCGGGCGAGGGTGAGAAAATAACCTCTAAATGCTGTTCCAGACAGATCCTTTGACTTGACCTTCAGCCCACAGCGAGCCCAGGCCTACTCTCTCATCACAGCGTTTCCTAGCCTGGCCTTCCAGGTGGAATAAAAGAATTGGTGGGCTGCCAGCTGCTTGGCTGATTCTTCCTCTTCCTGCTCTCTTGCACCTTTCTCGTAGGTAGGAAAATCTGCAGGGCTGCCTTGCAAGGAGCTAGTTACACTGGGCCGGAAGGCCAGGGTGAAACTGGATGCTGAAGAACAAAGCCACTTCTAACGATGAATTGGCACTTTTCTTGCTTTTCTGTTGTCTCGTTTTGAGTTGTTAGCATACTCGTTGGTTTCTCCGTTTTTAAAACCCTCACTGAGATTTGATGAGGCTTGGAAAGGGAGAGGGTGCGTTTGGGACTGGCTGGTTTTGTTGTAAGTCTCCCGTGCTTTAGTCCTCTTGGCTAATTACAGTGCAGCTCCAGCCACTGCGGGGAGCCCCACGCACGCCACTGTAAGGGAGCCCGGTAGATCTGTGCAGAACAAGGCCGTGGTTAAACAGTGGGTCCCTGGGCCCAGCATGTCTAAGCAAATACGGAAATGGTTTTTTTCCTTTGGATTCTCATGCCTCAAGACTATTGAAATTTGATCTGTGTTGATTTTCTCTTTTTCTTGTTTTCCTTAAGAATGCAAAGGCCAGAATATTTTTGTTCCATAAGCCTGAGGATAAAATAAAGCAAATCACTCTCTTTCATCAGAAAGGAAATTACACTGAACCCTGGTAGCAGAGGAGGATGGCAGGGCTCCCTGGTGGCCTGCCCTCTGTGGCTCTAGGCATGGGCTCGATGGGGGACTTGTGACTTTCAGTCTGTCCCCCGTTTGCCAGTATACTTATACAGTAGATCTTTCAAACTTTTGTCGTTCATGGCTTTTGAGGCAGGGTCCCACTATGTAGTTCAGGCTGGCCTTAAACTCACTATGCTGGCCTGGAACTTGAAGTGATCCTCCTGCCTCAACCTCCTGAGTGCTGGAATTGTGGTGTGAGCCACCACACCCAACTCAAGCATCTTTAGAAATGAGAAGACCATGAAAAGATGGATAGAGGCGGGCAAAATTTGATGTCTGCCAATGGGACTTCTGTGCTGTGCGCCATGGGCTGGGAAGCTAACAGCTTCTCACAAGACCCAGCCTGTCCAGGAGGAAGCCTGCGGGAGTCCCAGCACTGCCAGCAACACTAGTTAAGGCGCAGCTGTGTGCACACCTCAGGTGGAGGTGGCCCATCAGTGGTTCTGGGGACCAGAGGCACTTTACCAAAAGGGTCCTGCTTTCTGCATGTGGTTTCCAGAAGGCCCACTCGGTGGTAAGTGGTTATCAGTGGGGGCAGGCGTGGGGGCAGCTTCCAGGCCCGTGGCACTGCCCTTCCGCTGGTGCACTGCACGCCAGTGCTCCCACCGTGCCCGACTTTAACCCGTGTGGTGCGAGGAGATGCTTCTGTGTGCCGTGCTCGGCCTGCAGACACAGCCTCTCTGCAGACCTGTGGACATCTGCAGGCTGGGTCTGCCTGACCTGTTCCCCGCAGAGCGTGAGCATTATCCAGGGGTCTTGGAGCTGATTACGACAAACAAATTGACATCCTGCTCATCAGTAGGGTTAGACGAATGGCTACCGTGCCAAAGTCAGAAACATTTAGCTTCAGTGACAAGAACGAGTAGCCAGGGCCTCAAGACTGGGAGTAAAACTGATCAGTCAGTTCAGGCATCAGTCTGACCTAGACCATGCACATGTGCACACGCACACACACACGCGATATGTCCAGCGTGCATGTGTGTGATGTCTCAGCAGCTCGGTCACTGCCAGATGAAGAGAGATGATCCGCGCAAGTGTGTGTATTGGTCTGGAGAGCTCAATCCCAAATCTTCTAAGAGTATAACCTCTAAATGTACATGGTTGTATATATACGCAGAAGTGCTGCATGATTTCGTCTTGACAACACAGGTACATCTACGTAGATACTCGTGAATGTACACAGTGACACTTGCTTATCCCTGGGACTATTATAAGCATTTTAACTCAGAAAATAAGTTTTCATTTTGACATTAAACCAAAAGATGATAAGATCCACTAACAATCTATTTCCTTTTTTTTCTTACCATTTTTTCTAGGTGTCATCTAATCTAAGAACAACTAACCATAGCAAATTTAAAAGTTTGATTTCATTGATTTGTTTTCGCACTCCTGGGGACTGAACCTCAGGCTTTACCCTGCTAGGCAAGCACTCTCTCACTCAGCTCCGTCCCCAGCCTTTCATTGGATTGTTACTTTCAGATACAGTCTGTGTTGCACATGCTGGGCCCAAACTTGCACTGCTCCTGCCTCAGCCTCCTATTGACTGGGATTATAGATGCATACTGCTGTCCCTAGCTTATTAAAAAAATGAAAGCGTAGCAGAATCTGGGTTGTGGCATTAATATGTTGAAGTGATAAGGGGTATATCTCCATTAGAGACAGGGAGCAGGGGTCCAAGACAGTGCAGAGGGGGGAGGACATCTTTGTTCCCAGAAGCCGGGTCTGCAGACTTCAGGTGCAGAATCGCTGCAGATACTACCATTGCAGTTCCTGCGGGGAGTGTTCCAGTAAACTGCTTGCTTTGCCCTGAGAATGATGAACTGCAAGAATCCCAGGCGATGCCTTGCGAATGGTTGCACGGAAGCACGTTGCAGACAAACACACAGCTTGGGGAGTGATCTCAGGTTATCCTCAGAAATGCTAAGGGCACCTACTGTGCCGTGTCCAGTGGTCCATGGGGAGGCCATTGTAGACAGTTCTCCTTCGGGCGGAGATGGCCCGCATCCTTCTAGCATTCTGAACCAAAATGGACACCTTAGGAGTGATTCTCAACAAGTAGGGGGCAGGGGGACCGCCTGCTCCAGTCTGGCGGCCTGCAGTGGGCCTGACGCTTTGTCTTCGTAGCCTTCACAGCGTCCCCAGTAAGCCGAGTCCCAGCTGCTGAGAGCAGAGCCTTCGCATGAATCCTTTATTGGCTTTTATTTTCCTGTCTCGCTTCACACTCTGCTCTTAAACTTGCAACAAATCCTTGACACAGGGTCAGCAGTGGGGGAAACAAGCGATGGCTGTCCGATGGGGAGCAGCCGCGGGGGCTCCTCAGGGCCGAGGGGATGAGAGCTGGCCACAGCTCAGGCCCGAACCTCTGCCTGGAATGAGCCCCAGCCGCCTCTCCTGCTGAGGGCTGATTCCACCCCCAGACTCCTAGTATGAACTGACTTAGTCACAAAGGCCCACAGCGGTGAGCAAAATGATGAAAAACATCCCATGTTTTTTGGAAGCTACTAGGGCAGCATTTTAAAACCTTTTTTTGTTAAGTTTTTGCAGCACTAGGGATTAAACCCAAGACTTCATGCATACTAGGCAAACTCTCTACTGTTGAGCTGTATCCCCAGTCCCCTGGAGCCCTTTTAAAAGACAAGAATTAGTTTTCATTGTTGAAGAATAGTGATCCAGTCATTCCAGCCTCAGTCTCATTCTGTGCAGTGGAATTCTTCCCCCTGCCCGCGCTGGCCCTGGGCTCCTGGATCGGCTCTGCTCCAGCCACTGCTCTCTGGCCAAAGGACGGCGCTGACACAGAGGGGGGGCGGAAGAAGGAAACAAGTGTTCCACCAGACACTTGGTGCATACGGCGACGGTTCATTCTGAGAGAACATGTTTGAAACTATTATGGGCTGGGAATGGAGCTCAGTGGCACAGCATCTGGCTGGCAAGCGCAAGATCCTGAGTTCAATTCCCAGCCCCCCCCCCCATACACACAAAAAAAGATTTGCATTAAAACTGTTACAAATTAAAGGGACATTAGGCCATACTCGAAGAACTATCTGCTGCCTACTTCGCAAAGGCACATTCTCAGTAAGAACAATAAATTAAGGGAACAATGCACCAGATCTTGTTGGAACAGGACTTCAGAATGAGAAGCTCTCTTCCATGGCCCAACAAATGCCATTAATAAAGTCAGAATACATTACTGTAAAATATGTTGAATTGTACTGAAATGGTACTTACCTTTTTAAGTCCTTTGTCACCTAAGTCCTTGAACTGAATGGTAAAGGAATGAGTTTTGGGGAGGCTACAGGCCTGTATACTTTGAGATGGTCCAAAACCAAGCAAAATTACATTAAGAACCAATGCTGCTAATTTTTCAAAAAGTGCTGTCAATGTTTCAAATCATTTCATAAGATATTTTAACCCAAATGCTTTTGTTAGACATACTTCCATAGAATCAAAAAAATACTTTCAGAAAGAGCAAACTAGTGGCTTAGTATATTTAAGGGAAATTTTATTCAAAGACATCTATATAAGAGTCTGTGCCAATGTTTCTTTAACTTGCAATAGAACCTGAGTAAACTCAGGAAGAAAAAGGATAAATTGAATGTTTTGTGCAATTCAGCACCAAGGAGCTAATTTAGTAGGTCCAAATGAGTGATTTAGAAAACTCTCTAACAAAATTGACTTTTCCCATTTCAGTTAGCCACATGCCTGTATGCTCCAGTGTCTTGAGACTGTCAGATAAAAAGCAACACCCAAAGTACGCTGTTGATATGAAACCCTCTGAGAAGTGCAGATGACTGGTTTCTGGTTTAACCGAAGGGAGCTCCAAGTGGGCCCTCTGCTGAAGCACTTGAGCATCCCGACAAACCGAAACCTCAGCTGCTCTGGTTAGACCTGCCAGGAAAGCAAGGCCACTGCCACCCTCCAAACTGGAGAGACAGAGAAGCGACGGGAGGTAAGAGAGATGAGAATCACAACTACTCCACAGAGCCAAACCACACTCCAGGACCGGGAGGAGAAAGCCGAAAGCTCAGCGATGAGTCACCGGACATGGCCGCACAGGGAAGAGCTGCAGGGCCAGGGTCCCTTTTCCTGAGCTCCGCCTGGGTCTGCACCACCGCGTGAAAATCAGAGGAGAACACCCCGACGGGCAGGGTGAGGGGAAGCTGGCATTTCGGTACACAGCCAAACAAGGAGTAGTTCTTCACAAGGCCACAAGAGAGAACCATTCTCTTCACGTCCAGTAGAGTTCGTGCGAGCCTGCCCAGCCTAGGAGCAGGGCCGCCTCTGCCCTGGAGACCCAGCACTCCCACTACCTTAGCACACGCCCCGCCTGGCCTGGCCCCCTGCCTGGGCTCCTCACTCCGGGCTCCTTCCTGCAGGAGGAAGAGTACAGCCATTCTAAAAGCCAAAAACCAGAAACAAACCCCTGCATTTTGAAGAGGCAGAGTAAGCATCAGATCCAGAATTTAGAACAAGGATATCAAAATTATCAGAGTGGGACTTTAAAATACCCATGATTAATATGTAAAGGGCTCTAATGGAAAAAGTAGATAACATACAAAAACAGATGGACAGTGTAAGCATAATTCTAAGAAAAAAAATTAAAAAGAAATGCAAGAGATCCGAAACACTATAACAAATGGGCCCATTACTAGACTGAATATGGCCGAGGAAAGACTCGCTGGGTTTGAGGATTTGTCAATAGAAACTTTGAAGACTAAAAGGCAGAGAGAAAAAAAGACTGAAGACAAGAAACCAAAATGTTCAAGCGCTGTGGAGTAACTACAAAATGTGTAGCGTAGTGTGTCGGGAATGCTAAGCCAGTACACGTGGGGCAGGGAGACACTATCCAAGACAACAGTAACTGAGAATTTCCCAAAATAACGTTAGGCACCAAACTCAGATCCAGCAAGTTCGAGGAGCACCAAGCAAGGTGGATGCTAAGATACACTATACAGCGTGATCGAAAAATACGGTGTTAATTTTTTTAAAAAGTTTACAGAAATGACATTGTAATTAATCCCCCTCAAAATACTCTCCCTTGCTTTCAACACGCTTACCACACTGTGCTTGTCGCTTTCAGAAGCGTTGGGAAGTCGTCTTTTGTGTCTTTAGTCGTGCTCTCAATGTCATGAAACATTCAAAATAGTTACCTTTCCGGGTCATCGTTACTGGGGGAAGAGCCAGATACCACAGGGCGCGGAGTCTGTTGAGTAAACCGGGCGAGAATACACTGTCATGTTTTAGCAGCCTGGTTTGCCCTTGGAAGGCACGTGGGAGAAGCAGTCACCGCATTTTTGATCGCACTTCATAAAGACACTCAGAGAAGAGGACTTCCAGGACTGCCTCAGCGGGGCAAAAGCCCCCTCGTGAGCAGGCAGCCCCGCGGGCAAGGAGTGGGGCCTCCCCGGGGGCGTAAGTGGGCGCCCCCGGTCACCCACCAACTCCAAGCCATCTCTGCATGCCACCCCCCACCCCGCGGCCTGGGGCAGCCCAGGGGAGGCCCGACCGCACGCCTGACCAGGGCAGCGCCCCAGGGGAGAAAGGAGCCCCGGCCCGCGCCCGTGGCCCTTAGGTCCGACAGCCCAGCGGGGAGCAGGGGGCTGACCAAGCTCCCGTCTCCGGCGGGGGAAGACAGACTTGGCTTGGCCAGGAAACAGCCTGGGGAGCCCGAAAGACGGGCCTGGGGCAGGAAGAGGCACCCCGAAAACCTGGAGGCCCCAAAGCCAGGCAAAGGAAGCTGTGACTAGGTTCCGAACTGCCCTTCTTGGAAAGAAACCACTTGTTCAGTAACACAACAATTTTTTCTTTGACTCAACCTTTAAAAAATTTTTCTATTTTGTACTATTTTAATTTTTCCTTCATCAAGGTTTTGGAGGGTTGGGGGTTTTTATTTCTCCTTTTTTGCCCTTTTAATTTCCTTTATATCACTTTTTCTTTTTTCTTTCAACTTTCTTCCTCTTCTGTTTTAGCTTTAGTTCCTGCTCTTGCTCTCTGTCGATCTTCTGTTGCCGTTTGCTTTTTCCTGCGATTCTTCTCCACCACCATTTATTTCCTGTTACTCCTCACCTGCGCCTGTGTCTCACTTTTCTCTCCTTCTTATAATCGATTGATTGATTTTTCAAATTTTGTGAGTTTTTTTTCTCATTCACTGGTTTCCCACCCCCTCTACCTTTGTAACTGCTAAGTTTTATGACTCTAGATAGGCAGTTTTAAGCTACTGCTGTCAAATACTGCTCTGTTGTCAGTAGAGGTAAAGTTGTTCCATTTAGTAGATATTTACTGCAGGGTAATAGTGGGTCAATATTTGTTTTTTAGTGTTCATGTCATAGATATCTTTTCTATGATTGGGGCTAGTACTTTATTAGTCCTTAGGATTTGTCGATATTCAGTTTGCATTTGATGGTATCATTGATACTGATTTTATAACTATAGCCAAGGTGACATAGTAGGTGCTATTAATTGGTTTCAGGATACCAATATCTGAATTGCCTTGGAGTCATTAAGCATACTGTGGCCCATTCTTGGAGAACCAGGTGCTGGGCCAAATACACTGCAGCCTTCCACCTCAAGTAAACAGAGGTGCTTGGATCCTGGGGCGGGGACAAAGGCCAATAGTTAGATGCATCCAGAGGACACCACTGAAAAGTAGACACTAACTAAAGAGATCTCCATACTAGAACAAAGCTTCCCACTACCATCAGCCCACAAGCCTCAGCACAAAACAATTAAAAAAGAAGCATGAGAAGACAAGCCAACGAAATGCTTCCAGACAGTGATACAACCAAAAAGGAGAATTATATAGGGTAATCTCTAAATGAACATAGATGCAAAGCTCCTCAACAAGATACGAGAAAGGAACATACAAAAATCATCTAAAATATCATACCAAGTAGGCTTCATCCCAAGGATGCAAGGTTGGTTCAACACGTGCAAATCAAATGTATTACACCACATAAACAGAAGTAAGGACCAAAATCACGTGATCATCTCAATAGATGCACAGACTTTTTTGCCTTTGACAAAATCAAACATCTTTCCATGATAAAAAATACTGAAGAAAATGGTTATAGAAGGACCTTATCTCAATCTGATAAAAGCCATTTATAACAAACCTATTGCCAACATTACATGAAATGGGGAAAAACTGAAAGCTTTACTCTAAAATCAGGAACAAGACAAGGATGTTCACTATCACCACTTCTCTTCAACATAGTGCAAGAAAAAGAAATAAAAGGGATATATATGAATATAGGAAAATAAGTCAAATTATCATTATTTGCAGATACATAATCCTCTACATAGAAGACCCAAAATATCCACTGAAACACTCAGACTTGATGAAAAAATTCCGGTAATACAACAGGGTACAAAATCAACACACAAAAATCAATAGCATTTCTTTGCACTAATAATGAACACACTGAGAAAAAAATTAGGAAAAATAGCACCAATAAGAATTAATTGAAGTCAAAGACCTCTACAATGAAAGCTACTGCACTCTGAGAAAGAAAATAGAAGACATCTGAAAATGGAAAGATATCCCTTTTTCCTGGACAGGCAGAACCAGTATAGTCAAAATGGTCATACTTCCAAAATTGATATACAGATTTAATGAAATCACAATCAAAATTCCAAGAGCATTCTTCAGAAGTGGAGAAAGCAATCCTGGGTAAGAAAAACAAAATAAGAGGCCTCATAATCCTGGACTTGAAGTTATATTACAAAGCTACTGGGATAAAAACGGCATGGTGCTAGCATAAAAAGAGACAGGATCAATGCAATAGAATAGTGGAGGCAGAAATGAGCCAAAGCACACTCGGCTATCTAATCTTTGACAAAAGGGCCAAAAACATACACTGGAGGAAAGATAGCCTCTTTAATAAATGGTGCTTGGAAAACTGGCTATCCACATACAGAAGATTGAGTCTAAACCCATACCTTTCACCATGTGGTAAACTAAAATCTAAATGGATCAAAGAACTAAATATTCAAGTGGGAACAGTAATTGCCAGAAGACAAAATAAATAAAACTCTTGAAGTCATAGACATAGGCAAGGACATTCTGAACAGAAACCTGGTGGCACAGGAAATATAGAGAATCAACAAATGGGATCACAGCAAATTAAAAATTTCTACACAGCAAAAGAATACTCAGAGTGAAAAGACAACTACAGAATGGGAAAAATTTTGCCAGCTATACTATATCCAGACAGAAGTAATGTGTAGAATATTGAAAGAACTCAAAAAAATTAGACTGCCCCAATAAAAGACTCAATCAAAAATAGGCAATTGAAATGAATAAACGCTTCTCAGAAATGCCAATAAATACATGAAGAAATGCTCAATGTCACTGGCCACTAGCGAACTGCAAATTAAAACAATACCAAGATTGCATTTTACCCCAGAAAGAATTGCTGTCATCAAGAAATCACATAGTGACCAGGGGAAAAGGGGACCATTGTATTCTGTTGGTCCAGCACTTTAGAAATCAGTATGGAAGTTACTCACAAAACTGAAACTAGAAATCCCGTTTGATCCAGCTCTTCCCTCTCTACGTATCTTCCTGAAAGTGTTAGAAGACATCACCCTACAACGATCCGTGCACACCCATCTTTATAGCAGCACAATTCATAACGATTAGATTTTGGAAGCAGACTGTATGTCCATCAATAGAAGAATGGATAAAGGGACTGTGGTGTTTACACAGGATGGAGAACTTCTTCCCCATAAAGAAGGATAGACTTAGTCATTTGCAGGAAAACAGTTGCACCATGAGACCATAGTGTTAAGTGAAATAGCTCAGACACAAGCTTCAGTATCACATGGTTTCTCATATGAAAAGCCTAAGGTATAAATAAAAAAATAACAGACAGAGGATAGGAAGTAGAGGGATAGATCTTCCTCAAAGGGGAGGAGATCAAGAGATGGAAGGAGGGAAAGGAAGGGGAGAGGAAAAGGATTAAAAAAAAGAAATGAAAAGGTATTATGTGTATGTACCAACTCCACACAAGGAATTTGAACATTATGTACTACAAACATGTACTAATTCAAAAATGGCAAGATCGCTGGGGTAAGTGTATTCCAAATAAGTATTTTGAGGAAGGATCAATGGCAATGTGTCTTTTACTGAAATAATGTTTTAAAACTTAAACATTGGCAATATATTTCAATCACCCTTTGTACACCTAGGCATATCATCTTCAAAATGCAGAAAAGCAAAGATGGAGGAAAAAAGTCTTGAAAGAAGCCAGCAGGAAAAAAATATATATATATATCTATATAGGAGCAATGATAAGAATTGTGTCTGACTTCTCAGAAACCTTGCAAGTAAGAAGAAAATGGAATAAATATTTAAAGTGTTAAAGAATATAAACTAAGACTGTATCCTATGAAATTATCCTTTAAAAGCTAACGAGATTCTATTAGTGATATCATATTGTGTATTTGTCACTTATCCTAATTTTTAATTAATTTTATTCCTTGGCATTAATGGACACTAATTGAGAACACAGCAAATTCATTTTAATAACCAAAGAAAAATCAACCATGTTTTTGTATCATCGCTTAGAATTGAAAATTTATCTAGTGCCCAAATCTCATTATAATACTTCAATAAATTTCTTTATAAATAAAAAGCTCAAGAGAAATACTTCCTCTGAAGAATAAGCATTGAGGAAATCTGTTACCAGTAATCTCCCTTGCAAAAACTGTTAAGTTTTCCAGAGAGAGGGGATTCTGTGATAAAATAATTGTTCACCAAGGACATCCTGTGTTACATGCAATCTAACGTCTGGGAACAGTTGCTCGGTAGGCCAAGATTTCCCTCTCGAATAGCGAGATTTTTGGCTGCATCAACTAGAGAAATACATGATAAAGAAAATCTTTAAAATTTGTATTCAAGATGATGATTTTCAGGAAGCAGAACAGTGTAGAAATGGTATGCCCACGAAAGGAAGATCCTAAGTCTGCTACCCATTTGAGTTCTACTTTATGAACTGACATCAGGGAGGAACGGGGGAGCTCGCAGGTTAAGCGGAGAGCCAGGCCGTGACAGCCAGCCAGGGTGTGAAGTCAGCGCGCACTTCGTTCATTCACTGTTTCATCGCTGCTCAAACGCGTGCATGCTTGGAGAATGTGCTCTGCTTGGCTTTCTGTCCACATCGCTTTATTTTCTCTTAGCAAATGCAGGACTTCCAGCTTCTGCTTGTGGCATCCCTGAGCTGTTTATCCATCTCAGTTCCCTCTGCATAGGATCCTGACTAAGGCAGAGCTCCTGCTCCAGAAGCTTGGGCTGATGCTACGCTGAGTTCCTCGCAGTGTGGAGCGGTGAGCTCTCGGCCCAGCCGCGTTCTCCGGAGGCGCTGGGGAAAACCCCAGGCTGTGGCTGCCCGGGACCGTTTAGCAGGAAAGGGCCTCTGACGGGACGGCTGTAGCAAGGGCTCCAGCAAGCCTTTTCTGGAACATTCCGAGAGGTCCCTGGCGGTGTAACCAATTTGTGACTGGTTAGTACCCCCTCTGTTCTGAGTGGTGTCTCACTGATCGGTATTTTTGTGCTGTGGCCAACTGCACTCATCTGAATAGGTTCTTTGAGTGACCTGCTTTCCTGCAGCTGCTGTAATAAATAAGCACAAACTTCTTCCCTTAAAACAATGCAGATTATCTTACAGCTCTGGCAACCAGCAGTCTGACACAGGTTTCACCGAGTGAAAACGAAGGTGTGGTCAGGGTTATATTCTTTGCAAAGACTCGGACGAAAATCCATTTCCTGACTCTTCCCCACTGCTAGAGGCTGCCTCCACTCCTTGGCTCATGGTCCCTTCACCCTCCATGGCCAGCAATGCTCGCTGACCTCGTCCTGCAGCACTCTAGCACTGGCTCTGTCGGTTTCCAGTTCCTGCTTTTAGGGGTCCTTTGATTTCACTGGGGTTACCTGGTTAATCCAGGACAATCTCTTTATTTTAAAGTCAAGGATTAGCAACGTTAGTTGACTGCAGGGTGAGGGGAGAAGATCACTCTTCATTCTAACCCCTAACACTCGTCTTTTCTAGTGGAAGTTAGGCTCCAGGGACAAAGAACTCCATAGTGTCGGGAATTTCTAGTGCAAAGAGCACGAATGTTGGGGCGTCGGGAAACCGCCTGTAGATGTTTCTTGCCTGTGTAAAATAAATCTGTCTTCCTGCTTGGTTCACCTAGATTATATCTTCAAAGGTATGGGCCTCTTGTGAACGCAAATTTAAAAAGATTAAATGAAGTTGTCATTAAAATTCCTTCTTATAACAAATTCCGCCACATTTAGAACACTTTTGGAAGCATTGTGATTCCTTCCATCCACACAGAGCATGATAGACTCTCTGGGGTAAAGGAAGGGTTTTCCTGAATATTTGGAACACAGCTCATGGCTCGGCCATCCACGCAAATACAAACCCTCAGACCAACTCACATCATAGCACGCACGGAGAAGTCACGTCTCTGGCGAACATAGCCATACAGAAGGCAGCCTTAAAGTGTAAAGAAAAATAAACCTGTAAAGCCTGAAGAAAACTCACAGAGGAAACACCTTCACGCTCCAGTACTTGGGGATCTCCGTCCTCTGGGCCCTCACTACACGGGGTGCTAACGTGGCTGATTCTACGCAGCGTGAGCGCTTTGACCGGAGCCGTGTGGCCCAGGTTGAATTCCTGCCTTTGCTTCTAATCCCCCAGACACGTGCAGTAAGTCACGGGAAACCTCTCTCTTTCACTGTACAACAGGTGTGATCATAGTACTGATGTCTTACTCTACTGTGCAAATTAAATGAGCCCAAAGACAGATTTATCACTGTGCGCTGGGTCTGATCTATGATAATTACTTGCTAAATATTTTCAGTTATTATTGTTGCTCGCTAAAAATGAAGAATAAAAATTACAAAAGAACTAAAAAGCCACAGCAGCCTGGCACATTCCTGTAGTGCCAGGTCACTGCTATGTGTCAGTCTCACACCTGATACAAAAACTGACTTAAAATGACCACAGATTACAAAATCGTTAAATAAAAATGCAAGAGAAAAATCTGCAGGATCTAGTCAAGGATTTTTTAGGCTTGACACCAAAGGCATACAAAACCAAGGCCCATAAAAGAAAGACTGATAAATTAGACTTCATCAAAATTAAAAAACTACTTTGAGAATGATCCTGTTAAGAGGAAGAAAAAGCTGGGAGAAAATATTTGAAATCTACATTTCTGATAAGAGACTGGTATTCACAATATACAAAATCTCAAACCTCAATAGTAAGAAAGCAATTAATCCTATGAGAAAGTGGGCAAAGACTACAAAGAGCTAATTCACCAAAGATATACAGGCAGAAAATAAGTGCTCAAAAATGAAAAAGTATTCAACCCAAAGACATCTGAGAAGTGAAAATTAAAAACAGAATGAGATATCACTCTGCATGTAGTATTGCAATGGCTAAAATGAGGAATAGTGACAACTCCAAAGGCCGGGGAAATATGCAGAGACAGGATCACTCATGCTTTGCGTGGAATGTAAAGCGGCACAGGAATTCTCAAGGCAGATTGGAGTATCTTACAAGACTGAGCACTTGACTACCCAACTATGTACAGATTGCACTCTGGGGCATGCAGGCTGAGAAAGCACACAAATGTATTGATAGTGGGCCTGTGGGATGCTTTGTTCGGAGTTTGTAGAGTGTTTATAGGATGCCGGTTGCAGCTCTATTTGTTTGTAATAGACCCAAGCCGGAAACAACGCAGGTGTGTTTTCTCGTGGGCGAATGGTTGAACAAGCTGTGGACTCTCCATCCCTGGGAACACTGACCCATGATAAACAGAGACAAACGGTCGGCACAGGCAACCGGGTGGGTGAACCCCCAAAGAGCTGTTGTGAGTGGAAAGGTCCCCCACAGAGTGATTCCGGTTACACAGTGTTCTCCAAATGACAAATCCATTCAAGTGTAGAACAGTGTTTGGGGGCCAGGCACTATTCCCAAGGGTGCGGGGGTGACAGGGTAGGAGGTGTACCTACAAACGGGTGACACAACAGGATCTTGTGGTTATGCGATATTCCACACCTTGGCTGTGTCAGTGTAGTGCTCGGGTTATGAAATTAGGTAAACATTCACGAGAGGCTATCTTTGTGGAAAATTATGTGGTGGATACAAGGGGTCTCATTATTTCTAACAACTACTTGTGGATATATAATTATTTCAAAATAAAGGTTCTAATTAAAATATAGATTTAATACGCTTTTGGAAAGGAAGTCAAAATGTGGACTTTTATATTTTGTAGTTAACAAATTATAATTAGATACCTCATCTACTCCAATATTTCCAAAGTACTATCTCAATGTGCGATCAACATAAAAACTATTACTGAGGTAGTTTTCCTCCTGTCTCGGCGCAGGTTGTAACACCAAAAATACTATCAATTAGGGGGGTTAAATAACACATTTATTTCTCATAGTTTCGCAGGCTGGGAAGTTACAGTCCAAGTACTGACAGACTCCGGGGCTAATGAGAATCCTCCTGGTTTGCAGACTGACTGTTTGTTGCATCTTTACCCGGCAGAAAGCACAAGCTCTGGTCTCTTTCCTTTCCTCTTTCCTAAAGGATGTTAATCCCCTCCCGGGACCTCTACTGTCATAAGTCCACCTGATCCTAATTACCTCCCGAAGGCCCAGCTCCTAATCCTAGCCCGTCGGCATCATGAGATGGCGTTCAACATCTGAATTTGAGGCGGCTCAACATGCGGTGCCTAACTACCGCTTTTTTTCTCACAAACCCTTTGAAATCTGTCACACTCTGAGCTTCCCGAGCGTCCTGAGCCTCGCGGGCGGGGTCTGCAGTGCGGAGCGGCTCCCGAGGCCGGCGCGGGGAAAGGAGCCACATTGGGCGGCTTTCGCGAATCATCGCCTCTCCTAGGACGGCAGGAGAACGAGCTGTCACGAAACGAGGAGAATTTCCGGAGCTTCTCCCCTGGACGTGGAGGCCGAAGTTGGGAAGGCGGAAGGATGCGCCGCCTGCGGACTCCCCAGGGAAACCGGGCCCCCAGCATCCCGTGCACCCCACCCGGCCGCAGCCCTTTCCATCTCAGCCCGCGGGGCAGAAAGGGGCAGGGGCATCTGTACCCCTGAAAGTGGCCATTTCAGTACCTAGAGAGTGCGAGAGTCGGCGGGCGCGGGCCGGGGGAGAGGAGGCCAGAGCGGTTTGATTCCAGGCTGGGTTACCTGGAGTAAGTTAATGTCTCTCGGCCTTAGTTTGTTAATCTGAAAAGTCGGGATAATAATAGCTCCTACCTTGTGAAGTGGTTCTGAGTATTTTTTAAAATTTTATTTTAAAGAGAATAAAACAAAACAGAACAAAAGAAAGCAGATCAGGACAAAACAATGTAAGCAACACAGGATTTCAAAACAAGAGAACAGGAATTCAACAGTGGCTACCATAACGTCTCTTGTTTTCTTTGAAATAGTTGTTCATATCTTCACACACAATGAATTCAAACAAAACACAGTAGTATAAAACTGGATGCCCTCCCGGGTCCTGATCTCGGGACCCTGGAGGAGAACGAGAAGCCCCCCCACCTCCGTGGCACCCGAGCCGCTCAGGCACCGATCAAGACGCCAGTGAACTGCCTTCTGGGGTCCTGACCTCAGGACCCTGGAGGAGAACCAGAAGGGCCCCTCCCGGCCCAGCCTGCCAGGCTGGAGGGGCACTGGTGCGTGGGCTTGGAATCAGGGACAAATCCCCCCCCCTCCCCCGTCAACAACCTGCTGTTTTGGAGGTCTGGCTAAATTGACAGCAACCAAGGAATATCAACCAGCTTTTTGCTAGTATTGTTTAGTAGATCTTACAGGCCTCTGGGCAGCAACCTCGAGCATTTCTATGGAAGGTGACAGCAGGCAATGTAGCAAGTACGGGGGATTCTCTTCTGTCTTGTCTTTGAGGCCCAATATGGTTCTCTCTCTTTTGCTTTACTCTGATCATTGTTATTATTATTAATAAAAAAATATTTAAAAAAAAAAAGAATGAAAGTATTACAGGCCTTCAACACCTGACAATAGGAAAATCAACAATGGCTACCATAATGTCTCTTGTTGTCTTCAGAGTAGCTGTCCACACTTTCACACATATTGAAATCCAATAATACAGAACAGACTAAGAACAACCAAAACAAAGGATAACAGCATTACTGGACTTCACAACAAGATGACAGGAAATCAGCAATGGCTACCACAGTGTCTCGTTTTCTTCAAAGTAGCTGTTCATACCATCACTTGTAATAAAATCAATTCTTGTAAACTATTTAGGAGAAGTTCTAGGCTTGTATAAGCCTATACATGTACATCTATCTTTTCTGTATTAGAGGGAAAGACAGGGGCCGGGAGTTTGGCTCAGTGGCTTAAGCACACCTGTCTGGCAGGTGTGAGGCTGTCAGTTCAATCCCCAGTGCTGTAAAAAAAAAAAAAAAAAATTAGAGGGAAAGACAGAGCAAAACATTACAAATTACAAGAAAAACAAGAAACAAAAAAGACTAATAAATAACAATAACAAAGAGCCCAAAACAATAACAATACAGGCTTGCAAGACAAGGTGGTAGGAACATAACTAAGGCTATTTTGCACAGTTATCTTCAAAAGAGTTACTCAGATTACCAGATATAGACTTGCAAAATTCATCTAATCCTATGAATGTTAACTGTTTTGTTCCAAGAACTAATAGAATTAGTAACACAATCCTCTTAGCTATCTTAAGTGTACATATACAAATTTATGTCTTTTCTTTTTTCTCTTCCTTCTTTTTTGTCTCCCTAATGTAAGAAACTGAAAGAGAAAATAAGATACAAAACCTTCAGTAAATATTGTTGAAGGATAACAAATTGCCCAAAGGGAAAAAATAAATCAGATAGGTTCTGAATATTAAATGAGGCAATATATTACAGTACTTGGAACCATGCATAGAGCATAGTAGGGTTAAATAAGCAAGGTCACTGCTATGTACTGGGGTGGCACAGGAGAGGCACCTTCTCCTCGTGGTACTCAACGCTTGGCCTCCCCCACAGTCACTACCCATCAGGGTCATTTACGGAAACTGAATCCAGAAAACACCTGCTTTCTTGTGCTGCATACAAGACAGAGTCAAATAGCTGAGAAGGTTGGGAGTAAACACAGCCAAGTGTCGTCTGTCTGGTCAGCGCACTTCTGGGACTAATCCAAGAGGCCGATGTTAAGACGAAGCCAACTTCAGTTGTGGCCATTGTATCTAAGTGCGTACTCGCTGTAAAGGGCTTGCCAGAGAGGGGGACTGAAAAATTCAGGTCTCAGCGTTAAGAGGGACACTGGTTTGATCCGGCGGTGGAACAGAAGAGCTGGAGAACCCCTGCAGTGATGCACTGGCACCTGCTCCGCCTCCCTCTGCAGGGCCTGGCCCTGCGCTGTTGCGACTGTTGGAAAATGCAAAGGTGTTAGATCAGTCTTGTGATTCTGTGGCCCCCCTGCTGGCACAGAAGAAGTCAAGTGGCACACCATGGGCCACACATCAAGGAACTACGGGCAGCTTCCAGATACTGAGAGTGACTGTGGCCAGCAGGCAACAAAACACCGGGACCCCAATCAGATAACTTCAAGAAAATGAATTTTCCCAACAACCTGAGTGAGCTTGGAACCAGATTCTTTCCCAAGATGAGACTCAGATATGTGGACACCCTGGATTTTCAATTTCAATGTGAGGTTTTGAGCAAAAGCTTCAGTTAAGCAAGGCCCTGAGCTCCACAAAGAGTGAGATAATGGATGTGTTATCTTATATCACCAGTGTATGGTAATTTGCTATAGAACCATAGGGGAAAAGTGCGGATGGGCATGGAACAAACAGAAGCTGAAATACGAATCTGCATGGAGGGCTCCAAATCTGCATGGGTTGGTCTCTCCGTGGCATCTGTAGGCATAGTCTACTGCATGGAGGGCTGTAGCTTCATAAGCTCCTGGTTTTGAGTTCAGTGGGGAAGATAATCTTCCCTCTCCCAAAAGCCCCCGTGAAAGTCTCGTTGTTTCTCATTGGTGCCGACCAGGTCATGTACTCATTCATAAACCGGTGGTGATGCCTGAGAGGCAAGGAATCAATCAGATGCGCACCATGGGGCCAGGAAGAGAACCAGCTCCACCGAGCTGCCTGGGCTGTTATAGGGGAGACCACGGTCGATTGGTTACCGAGACAGCAGCGACAGTTCTTCTCATGCTTCTCTGCGGGGTGACTGTGCTGCTCCTCCCTTGACTTCTGTTGAGCTCACAGATTGTTAGGTTACTCCAGCTCCTCTGTGACGCAGATGCCATGGAGAGACCAACCACGCAGGGCCTCGCTGGCGCGTGAGACGGTGGAAGGAAGCAGGTGGGGAGGTTGAGCCGTGAGCCGTGATGAAAGACCAACCCGAAGTGAAGACGGAGGAGAGAGGGCTGGGTAGAAGCGTCTAAGAAAGGTCTGGGAAGGGCACTGGGCAATCTTACAGCCCAGGATGGCTAAGAAAGGAACCTGCGTCTCTCACCAAGGTCTGCCTTTGTATTTAGTTTGTGGCTTCTGCACTAATTCAGCAATGAACTTCAAAGCATAGTAGCTGAGATCCTCAGTCAACACCATTTCCTGTAAAGAGAGGTCTAGGAGATGCATAGACCTACTATTAGTAGGACTACTGTCTACTAGAAGCACTGGTAGGCATAGTCTACTGTCACCAGGCTTGTTTTCACCAGTAAAGTGCAGAAGTCAAGTTACACAGTGTCCAAGGCTCAGCCTTAAAGACTTGTAGCTTCACTTTCATTCTCTTGGAACGCGTACTTGGGCGACTACAGAAGCCACTCTAGCGACTGTGATGATGAGCGCCCCAAGGAAGGGAATCCAGGAGCTCTGGCCTCAGGCTGACACCAACTGTGGGTGTGTGTGTGGCCACCTCGTGTCCTTCGGGAGAGGCAAACGCAGCTGCATGAGTGAATCCAGAAGGGTCAGGGGAGGAACCAACGGACCTACCCACAGGATGGTGAGAAGTAAGTCCCTGTCAATGTAAACCACAAAGTTTCAGGGTGGTATTTTATGTAGCGATAATTAATTAAAGCAAAACTAAAGGTGGCCCCTACATGGGTGACCCAGACTCAAGACCCAGTCAACATGTGACCATGTAACGACTAAAAGGACTGGGCATGGTGGTATATGCCTGTAATCCCAGCACTTTGGGAAGCTGAGGCAGCAAGATTATAAATTGGAACCCAGCCTGGGCAATTTAGAGTCTTAGTGAGACCCTATCTCAAAATAAAAAATAAAAAAGACTGGAAATACAGCTCAGCGGTAAGGCCCTGTGTTCAGTCCCGGGGACTGTAAAATAATCAGCGAGCCCCGAGCGGAGGGCGGCGTCAGCCTCCGGCATTTGGGGTGATCGGCAGGCTCTGCCCCGCTAACCGGCGAGGCTCACTGGAGCGGCCGAGGCTGCTGTGAAACGACACGGGTGGAGGTGGACTGTGCTGCAACCTCGCGTCTGGACGTCCTGAAATTTCCCCAGCGACTCTCGAGTGCTGGCCGGGCCGGGCATCACTGCCCCGCAGGCTTCTCTGTGTGTTTCCAGCCATCCACCCTGCAGGACCCCGGAGGAACAGATCTGTGCCCGAGGGGTCCTCCTGCTGGGCTTTCTGCGTTCTGTGAACATCCGACTCGCATCCTCCTCTTGTCACCCAAGAGCCCCGCATGGGCGCCCGTGCTCTCTGGGTTGCGTGCTGATCCACGTTAGACAGCTTGAAATGCCAGGCCCCCCCAGCAGGCACTAAGTCGCAGGATCAATTTGTTTTGTTTTATTTTGTTTTGTTTTGTTTTGTTTTTTATTTAAGAGAAAATGGACACAGAAAAGAAAAAAAGCAAAAGAGACAAACAAACAACAACAACAAATCCTATCCAATAACATTATAGGTTTACAAAGTGAGATGATTGGAATTTGACAGTGGTTGTAATATTGCATGTCGTTACCTTCAAAGGGGTTGTTAGATTAACAGATATAGACATGTAAAATTGATCTAATCATATGAGCATTAACTGTTCTTTTTAATAACTAATGCATTTAGTAGTATGGTCATTTTAACTACCTTATGTATACCCACATATAAATCTATGTCTTTTTCCTTTTCCCTTCCTTCTTTCCTTCTTTCCCCTTGTAATACCTCTTGTTATCATCAAAATAACTGCCCATACCATCATCAGGCACAATACAATCAAACAAAATAATACAGGATAAAACCAATGAAAGACAAAACAATGGAAGCAATACATAGTAAAACAAAACTGATTTCTATAATGCCTCATATTATCTTCTAAGCAGTTGCTTATATCATCAGTCATAATACAATCAAACAAACCAAAATAGGATAAAATCATTCAAAACAAAACAATGAAAGCAATATAGGGTTTCAAAACAAGGTGATCAGATATCAATAATGGCTGCCGTAATGTGTTTTGTTATCTTTGAAATAACTGTCTATGCCATCAAATACAATAAAATTAGGCAAACCGAAATAGAATAAGACCAAACTAAACAGCTCAATGAAAATAGTACAGGACTCAAATCCCGATGATAGATTAACAGTGGCCACTGTCTGTCCTTTTTAGACACTTCTTCCCCTTTCATTTTTACCTTATGTATTGTGTATTTTGAATCCTACTAACTCCTTTAGTTGTTTGTTTGTTTGTTTGTTTGTTTGTTTTTGTACTACGGAGATAACATGATGCTCACCCATGTGGCTCTGTGGGCCATTTCATCCATGAACATGATCTTAAGTTGTATCCATTTGCCTACAAGAGGCTTGAGGTTATTTTTCTTTATAGCTGAGTAGCTTTCCATTGGATAAAAATGCCATGTCTTCCTGTCCACTATGTAGCTAATGGGGAAGCTACCCCGCTACTTCTCTCTGGTTCCCTGTCACATACAGCATTGTTCTCTCTCCTTTGACTTTCAGTCTATGAACCCCCTTTCGAGTTTAATGTATTTCTTGTATAAAGCATATTGATGGATCATGTCTCCTGATCCACTCTGCCTGTGTTTCTTTCCATTGGTGGATTGAGGCCATCTATGTTAATGGTTAAGGCCAACATGCACTGCCTCGTCTCCACCATGCCACTTTCCTGCAGTTGGCTGCCTACTTTCCCTCTCTACTCAATTGTCTGCCCTGCTCAGCGATACCCCTCTGCCACTGTTTCTGGAGCTGTGGTCTTTTTTTTATCTCTCTCTAAAATGTCCTTCAGTATTCTTTGGAGGGTTGGCTTGGTGGTTGTAAATTCCTTCAGTTGTTCTTTGTCGTGGAAGTATCTTGTTTCTCCGTTAATTTTGAAAGATAGTTTTGCAGGGTACATCAACATGGGTTGGAAGTTATTTTCTTTCAGGGCTTGAAATACTTCACTCCAAGCTCTTCTTGACCTGATGGTTTGTGTTGAGAAGTCTGTTGTGATTCTGATGGGTTTTCCTTTGTAGGTGATCTGTTTTTTTTCTCTAACAGCTTTTAATATTCTGTTCTTGTGTTGAATTTCTGGGATCTGGATTATTACATGTCTGGGTGTAGATTTATTTTGGTTATGGTTAGTTGGAGTTCTATATGCTTCACTTATCTGAAAGTCACTCCTTTTTCCCATGCTTAGGAAGTTTTCTAAAATTATTTCTGTAAGTAGACTTTTAATTTCATTTGTACTGACCCCTGCTTTTTCACTCACACCTTTTATTGTTAAGTTATGTTTCTTTGGGTTGTCTTGCAGCTGTTGAATTGTTACTTCCAGGTTCCTTGTTATTTTTAAGAGATCTTTCCTTTCACGATCACAAGCTGCAAACATGTCTTCAAGGTTTGAAAGTCTATCTTTAGTTTCTTTCAAGTGGTTTTGCCAACTTTCATTGGAGTTTTTGATTTCCTGGTTATCTCTTTGAATCTGTTTCATGTATTCTAAATCTTTTTTGTATTGTTCAGTCAAGGTTTCCCTCATTTTCCTATGCTCCATCTTTTCATCTATGTCTCCTTTAGAATTGCCTAGCAGTTCTTTTATTATGTTTTTCATTTTTTCTTTTAGTTGAGTTAGTATTTCTGTTTTAATTTGTTTTATAGCCTCTTGAAGTTGTTTCTTTACTTCAGTTGCCATCACCTCAGAGACTTCAG
>RJWM01002962.1:27431-119944 GCA_004363535.1 Dasyprocta punctata | reverse complement strand
TACTTGTCTCAGAAACATTCCCATATCCTTACCTAAACATTGCATTCTCTTCCTTTTACTCTAAAACCTAATCTGTCTGTATTTAAGTCAAAGAATTCCATGCACTCTCGGTCTTTATGGAATGAGAGATGATGTTGAGGTTCATTGTGGGGGTATTATTATCCTAAGAAATGTAAAACCTTGTTAAAAAGACATTAAAAAGTAGAAATAAAAAAATAAAAAAACTTCATTGCTCGGTCAAAATTTTGCCTTTCATAAAAATGTTCCTTAAATTGTTCAGTCAGTTGGTATTGCAGAAACCTGGAACCTCTTTATGAAATGTAGTATTCCTAAATGGACTTAGAATTAACCATTTTGCTGAATAGTCATGAGTATTACATTAGACATTGTAGTAGCTGTCCTTTGCCCTCATCCTTTGTTTTCTCATACTCAGTGCTTTTTGCATGATCTCACTGAATCTTTACAATAATTTTTTGAGTAAGGAAGCTGTGTTTTACTCTATCACAGATGGAGAAGCTGAGATTTAGAAAGCTGAAGTAACATGTTGAGTTTCATGTGGCTGAAATGTGATTCAGTATCTGTTCAATCCTGAAGCCTGTGACCCAATCACCAGCAAATTTACTCTGAAAGACAGATTTGAGGAAATTATTTAGTTGTCTCAGAGAGGAAGAGGCTTCTGAAAAAAAAAGAAAAGAATATTGTAGAATTCAATTTCTGAAGTTTTAAGGCAAAATGTTCATGTTTCTGTACATTAAATGTTGTATCCCTTCAAAATTTATGTATTGAAATCTAATTTATAATTTATGTATTGAAACCTAATTCTTAATGTGATGGTATTTGAAAGGAGTCTTGGGGAAATGGTTAGGTCATTAGAAGGTGTTCTCACAGAATAAGATTAGTACTCTTATAAAAACAATTCTGGAGCTTGGGATATACAGTCTCATATCTCAGGGGTAAAGTGCTTTTCATCATGATCAAGGTCCCTGTTTGTATGGGAAAATAGAGAAAATAAGGCCATCTATGAATCAGGAAGAGTGTCCTCACCAGACATGGCATCTATTGTGTATTGATCTTGGACTTCCCAGCCTCCAGAACTACAAGGAAATTAATATTTGTTGTTTAAGTCATGATCGATGATATTCTTACTGTAGCAGCCCTGAGCAGACTAAGGTATTACTTGTGCATTTTCTCCCTGATGTGCATATATTATTCAGAAAATAACTGTAGCATTCATTTCATACTTTGCAAGTTTTTTAAACCAGAAAATATTGCAAGATTCTCAACCTGAAAAAATATACTGGGACAAGCAAGAATCCAGGTCACCTTTAAAATGTCTCAATGCTTTCTAGCTATTTTTAAATTGCTTTTTTGGATTAATATAAAGATGCAAATAGAATGTATTCAATAGTCATAAAAGTCACAATGCTTCTAGGAAAATTTCCTTCACTACCATTTTATGTACTAAAGGAAAGACACATTGAAACATTTCAGTACCAATTGCAAGATAAGGACAAATTTAACTGAGAACTTAATATACACTAGATATTTAATGCTCACAATAGCTCTGTAAAGCAGATATTCTCAATATGATAAAACTGAGACAAAGTCATACAATTTTGCCAAAGTTATAGTAGGGTATGATTGAGAAATGCAATGAATGTTTTAAATTTTAACAATTTATTACTGTAAAAGACACTTTGCCATCATTCCTCCTCAAAATACTCACACTTGCTCTTATCTGATCATTTTTGCCACTTTTTGAAGAAGCCCTGAAAGTCCTCTTGTGAGTATATTTACAAAGTATGATAAAAAATGATGAATACCAAATCCAAGCGACATCCAGTGGAGAGACAGGCTCTTAAAAGCATGCAGCGTGTCCTCACCCACCTTATTCACAGGATTTGCCACTACGTGACTTCTGGCTTTTGCCTGAAGTTAAAAATACTACGAAGGATAATAATTTTTAATCTATTCAAGATATTGAAACAGTCATGACAGCGCAACTAAAGACACTCATGAAAGAAGACTTCCAGAACTGTTTCAGAAAGTGACCAGAGTGGTGGTGTGAGTGAGTTTGAAGCAAAGGTGAATATTTTAAGGTGAATTAATGACCATGTGCCTCTTACTGTATTTTTTTTTAATTACACTTTCATTCTAGTTTTAGATCACATTTCATACAAACTATCAAGGTCAGAATGAAAGCCAGATATTCATCTCTAGAACCCTCAGTCTCCATTACTCCTCCTTTTCTCCATAGCTTTCTATAGTTACATATTAAGCATAATGTATGTTGCTATTATGTTTAAATTATACATTATACTTGTTTTCTGGTATCACTTCTGGAGTAACTGAAATTCATAACCCTAGCTCAAATTTCTTTAATTATCATATTCATTCAGTAGCATTTTTTCTGTTTTTGTTTTTTATTTCTTTCAGCACAAAACTATCACAGTTATCATATTTTGTTTATGCATTATTTTATTGTTTTGTTTTATTTTGTTTTGTTTGAGAGAGGGTCTTGCTACATGGCCCAAACTAGCCTTAAACTCATAATCCTCCTGCCTCAGCTTCCCAAGTAGCTCAGATTATAGTGAGTACTATCATGACCAGCAATTTATTTTTAGTCAATAAATATTTATTGTGTATTGTACACATTATGTATAACAGACATAGCTAGACATTGTATTACTGCTTTCAAAACCCTGTAGTTTATGGGAAGAGGTTAGGATAATGAAGAAAGGGACAGCTATCCTGACTATAGTACAGGACAACATAGCCAGTGAATTAGATGGGAATTAAGCACTGTAAAAATTCAGGGGATTTGCTGTCATCAGTACAGAGATTAGGAAAAAGCAGTAAGGGGATGACATTGAGGATATCCTAAAGGATGGATACTTGGTTTTAGAGATGTTACATTTTGAAGAGACTTTCTCTCATCATAAAGATGAGGACTCAGAGAACCACAGAATTGTAATGATCTTCCATGGACATACTCTGTCACCTGTAACCTCTACCTCCGCATCATTTCTAAACTTGAGTGCTTCATTAGTGTTCTTTTAAAAACAGTTTTGACAAGTTGACCTGATGCAGTATTAGTAAACTTGCATCTTTCAAATATTGTCAAGAGGCAAATAAAATAAAATAGCATGTTACTAATTAGTAAAAATCATTAAGGAAAAGTAATGCTGACCAGGCAAGTCTGGTATACAGTTTGACAGATTTAATGCCAAGTCAGGTTTGGAAGAGAAGGAGCAGCAGATGGAGTTTTGTGCTAGTAATGACAGTAGGTGGGAAACAGGTGATAGCAAACAGATGGGCCCCATAACATAGAAAGACCACCAGCATCACATTTTCCAGGGCTTTGTTCCCACATAATAAAAAGACTTAGTTCATAGAAAAAAAATATATATATATAAATAAAATGAGTACAGATTACTTATAAAATATAATATGAAGTGTGATAGAGGAAAAATTTAAAAATAAGACTATCCTTCATATAAGCTCAAGAAAATAGGAAATATAAGGCAAGTACAGAAAGAACAGTGTAATAAGAATACTACAAGAGAAACAAAGCATTCATGGAAACAGTGACATTTAAAATGAGTCTGGTTTATGAGGGTAAAGAAGCCAAAAAGCAATGACAATATTCAAGTTAAACAAAAGCTCAGAGGCAGGCAAATGCCAGAGAAGGTTTGCTAATTGTGAAGGATACAGTAAGGTTAGGAGCAAGTACACACATTGTGATAGAGGAACAGTGTCGATAACGGTAGAGTTCCCTGCTTCACTGCAGCTAGGAACAAATTATGTAAACCCCCTCTCACCTCCCAGTTCATTTCTACAGTGAAGTAGTTTCTTCAGTCTCTTCCAGACTTAGGGGTTAGTAATCACTAATCTAAAATATTCTTCCACTTCTTAGGCTAATGTTTCCCGAAGCATTGACCGTATGCTTATAGTGCAATGCAGATTTTAGGTTCTATATATAATATTTATGCTAATGTTTCCATAACTTCTCTGTGTATATCAAGTGATACCGATTTGCATCTTTATAACATTATATATAAAACTATAAAATGTGTGTTTAAGGTTTTTTTCAGTGAAAAAAATTGTATCACATTGTATAAAAATTGATATATTTTCACTGATGCGAGACATTTACAGTTCATACATATTTTTCAGTTCATACCACAATATAACTGTGCTTATGTCACTATAAAATTCATTTATGGATTCATTTATTCATTGAACAGATATTTGTATAACGCCAACTGTATGTTTTGCTCTAGGAAGTAGTGATTAGTTGTAAACACAATGAACAAAAATCTTTACCCTATGGAGTTGGCATTCTTATGAAAAAAGACTGACAATAATAGATGACAGATTAAATTGTATAGAAATAAATTATATAGGGTATTGGTAGGTGACAAGTGCTAGAGAAAAAAATAGAGTAGGACGAGGAGGACTGGGGAGTTAAGGGGCATGAATTAGATGACATGGTTAAGGTAACATTTTATTAAAATTTATAGAGGTGAAGAAATGAGCCAAATGAGTATCTTAAGGGCACAAATGTTATGTCTTTTTTCCCATTTAGTATAATTGATGTTCCTATATCCTAGGTTTTTGTATGCCCATCCCCAGAAGGAAAGAACACATGAGAGAAAAGCTCAGATTTCATGGTGATGTTGCCCATACGAGGGAACACAGATATGAGAGTGCCTCTCCCCCCATGAGGAATTGTAGTATGCTCTATTTGGGACACAACTCGAAATGTTACAGGGACTTCTGGGAAGATGGTGCAGTAGTAAACGGTAATGAAACAGCCTCACCAAGATTTGAAATCCAGACACTGGAAAATAGCAAACTGGGGAAGAAAAGAAAGAGGGAGGTGGATCACTGAGACCCAGAAAGGACCCAGTAAGAAAACTGGAGCCTGCAGAGAAACTGAAGAGACAGATCACACTGCAAAAAAAAGGAGGCAGAGGAGCAGTCTGCACTTTCTCCCCAGCTCCTAGTTGGTGACATGAGAAAGAAAGATTAAATCTACACAGACACAGTGAAGTGGGTGGTCCAGAGCACTTAAAGGGGCAATGTACCAGTGGAACAGAGCAGTGAATACCACGCACTACAGCAGCTGGTGAGTGACTCCAGTCCAATCATCTGCCTATCCCTTGGAGACAGTGCTTGGTCAGATGCCATTTTAGGGAGGGACCAACTGAACCTGGGGCTCAGAGCAGCCGCGGGTTGGCTTCATCCCAGTGTGCCCAATGTTAAATTCACACACTGACTGGAAGAGGGACAACCACGGGAGACACGCATGGTCAGAGTACTGTGGTCAGGCCTGCAAGAGATAAACAGTGCTATAAGCTAAATGGAACTCAGGCCTCACCCCCATGACCAGAGGCCAGGTTCACTCTAAATTTCTGTGAATTAGAAAGTTCAAGAACTGGCACCATGCTATAAATATCCTGCTGGCTTATCAGCACAGATCTGGACTCTGACTGCCTACCTGTTCTAACATTAGGAACAGAGTCATACCCTCAATTGGACAATATCACAAAACTACGGATCCTAGAGGATAACTACAGGCTTGAAGTCATCGAGATTTCTTTTCTTTTGCTTTTGGTCTTTTAAAAATTTTTATTCATTTTGTTTTTCTTTATTTGATTGCTTGTTTTCATTTTTTTGTGTGAACGTTGTTTTTAGTTTTTGTTTTTGTTTTGTTCTCATTTTTATTTTCTCCTTTTCAATGCAAACATTTAAGTCAAAGAGAGCGTGTAGTAAAATATTTTAAGCCTTAAAAGAAAACAGCATCCAACTCAGATTGATGTGCCCTGTAAAGTTATCTTTTAAAATTGATGAAGAAATAAGATTCTTCCTTGATAAAGAACACCTGAAGAAATTCTTGACCACCAAGCCAACACTCCAAAAACTTCTGAAGGATATTCTAGAAAAATACAATAAAGACAGCAACTCTAAGAATCCAAACAGAACAAATCCACCAGGTAAGGCCAACAATTAAATAGAAGGAAAAGAAAGAGAATCAACAACAGAAAAATAATATAAGGACAAGGATAACTCAATGCCTATCAGTTATAACCATCAGTATGAATGGTCTCGATTCACCAACCAAAAGAAACAGGCAGAATGGATCAAGAAAAAAGATCCAGCAGTATACTCCATACAAGAAACACATTTAATCAAAAAAGAAATGCATAGAATGAAAGTCAAAGGATGGAAAACAATACTCCATACATCAGGAACCTGGAAAAAAGGAGGGATAGCTATTCTATTTGCAAACAAGAGTGAACTTTGAGTCAAGACTGATCAGAAGAGACAAAGAAGGTAACTACATATTTGGTAAGGGGGTGCCAGCTTAGCTGAGGTGATATGTTACTAATCTATCATAGTAGTTATCATAAGATTTGATGAGGAAATGGGGCTCAAAGACAATCGATGGATAGCCTCGGATTATTTATGAATCCTGGATTATTAAAATCTTTCTTGGTTGACCATGGTAATAGGGATAGTACCAGTTACTACATTAAGAAATACTGCCTTCTTCAATATGCTCCAACAGGTGAAAAAGTATACCTGATTTTTGTTGCATTTCTGTTTTTTTTTTTTTTAACTCCAGAGCAAGTGTTCAGAGAAGACTGTCAGCTTTCTCTAGGTATTGAGAAGTCAACTTCTTGACAATGTTTTTTTTTTTTTTGTAAATTTAACTTTCTGATTTTTTTCTTAGCAAATGGACATGTTGTTAGAGATCTACTTTATATGCCATTGTTTTAGTAACAAATAACTACATGAAACAAGTACTCTTTCTTTGAAGTGAAATATTTCATATAATTTCAAGTAGTAAAATGATGTTGAAAATATTGTTACTTATTTTGGATTTTTAAGCATTATGAGCACTAGGAGCCCTTGTACTCCTGCCCTAGCCTTTTGATTTTGCCCTTAAGAATATTTCAAGTTGATAGGAAATCTTTTACTTAGGTTTCCCTTGGAACTTTTGACCAAACTTCAAATCCATAAGCCCATTTGCTTATGAACACAATGGAAGGCATTTCTACTATAGAACTAGATAATAGCAACAAGATACTGGGAATTTTTATGCAGTGATGTTCTATGGCTATAGGAATTTGGACAGCTCTTCTTTCTGAAAACTGCTACCACAAAGAAATTGCTTCATGGGATTTCATTGAACATTTATTTTTCCATTGACAGATGGGTTCTTAAAATCTTATGTCTTACAGTGGAATATGGTGATACAAGTTTACATGTGCATAATGAGAACAAAAGGAAGTGTTTATCTTCTTACCCACTTTCAAATTTTAGCCTGAGCTATTTCCTGATATTATAAAAACATTATCATGAAGATTTTAAAAATACCAATTGATGAAAATGGGATGTCAGGGCAAAAGGTTTAGTTTTTTAATGTATTTGTTCAAAAATTATGCCTTCTGGGAAAATAATTATCACAGTGTGAATATTTAGTTAGACTCTAAACAGGCTTTCTCAGTTTCCAGCCTTATGATCTGAACAGAAAGCTTCATTTATGTGTCTTATCTGTAAAATTATATTTATAATGTTTTCATTTTCAAAGAAAGAGGCCCAATTTTAGTTATAAATATTATGGGTTATGCATACTAGTACTCAACAATAGGCAATATTCAATAAACACTTGTTACATGAGAAAGGATGGAACAAAGGACTAAAATCTGTACAGTGCTGGACTTGTCCATTTAGCAGCTCTTTAATTGCCGTCACTGGTTATCACATCTACTTTTAAAGCACTGTCTCTAAATTGAGACCCCCTAGTGGGACATGCACCATTAGTTCTGAGAGATAAAATACAACCAGGCCTGTGTGGCCAGGCTAGAGGATTCCACAAATAACTTGCAGTCCAGAAGCTCTGGCTCATCTTGCAGAGACTGGTTTAACTATGGAAAACCAAAATTATATTAATGCCATCACTGATGATTCCAGCTTTCCCTGAGAACTGCTCTTCATGGACTCACCATCCTTCTACTCATAGTTCTTACCGTGAAGAATGGTAAACCCCAGTATTCACACCAACTGCATCCCTCATCTTAAGAAAAATTACTGGAAAAAAATCCATTAATGTCTTCTAATACACTCTTCTTTTTGTCCATATTAAAATAATTGACAAATACACTTGCACATGAGTCTCTGCTTTAGCTCACTTTGAATATTCTTATATGTTAAGTAAGTATCTCCAGGAGAATCCAGATACGGTAGAACTACCCCTGCCAAAGTGGGGAAGAAGGCAACATTTGTGTTGTGCACACTATTTCTCTACCTCTTTCTTTTCCTTCCCTTCCTTTCCCTTCCTTTCCCTTCCTTTCCCTTCCCTTCCCTTCCCTTCCCTTCCCTTCCCTTCCCTTCCCTTCCCTTCCTTTCCCTTCCCTTCCCTCCCCTCCCCTGCCTTCCCTTCCCTTCTCTTCCCTTCCCTTTCCTTTCTCTCTCTTTCTCTCTCTCTCTCTGTTTCTCTCTCAATCTGTCTCTTTTTCTCCTTCTTTCTCCTTCTTTCTTTTCCTTCCTTCCTTCCTTCCTTCCTTCCTTCCTTCCTTCCTTCCTTCCTTCCTTCCTTCTTTTCTGGGACAGTGATCAATCCCAGGGTCTCTTGCACACTAGACAATTGATCTACTACTGAGCTATACCCTAACTCCAAGAGTGAGTTGTATAGTTTGAAAGAAAAATATTGTAGAAAATTAGATGGAGGAGGGTTGGGGCTGTAACTCAGTGGTAGAGCACTTGCCTAGCATGTGGGAGGCTCTGGAATTCATCCGATCCCCAGCCCAACAAGAATAAAATCACGCAAACAACAAAACACACTCTTAATTGGATAGTTATCTTTTACATAGGTATGTTGTGGGGAGTCTGTAAATATGCACCTTACATTTTAACCCTTTTTATTTCTAGATCCCCTTCCCTTCTGCAAAAGGTCTACCTCTAGATCCCCTTCCCTTCTGCAAAAGGTCTACCTCCCTGTTTCTTATTATCTTGTATTTTACTCTTAATTTTTTTATACTTTGGGTTTCTCATAGAAGAGAAACCATGAGATATTTAATCTTTTGTGTCTGATTTCTTTGTCTCAGCATTATGTACAATTATTTTTCTACAAATTAATTTATTCTTCTCTCTGGCTGAGTGCTACTTTATTATATATATATATATATATATATATATACACACAGATATGTACTATATTTTTTTTATCCATTGTTCTGTTGATGGGCATACAGTCTACTGTAAGGACTTGGCTATTATGAGTTGTGCTGCTATAAACATGGCAATGCTTGTTTCATTGTAATATGATGTCTTTAACTTTCAGGAAGATAACCAGAAGGGGAATAGCTGGGTCAAATGGAATTTCTAGTTTTAGTTTTTTGAGGAATTTCCATAATTGTTTTCTTAATGGTTGTTTAAGTTTACATTACCACCAGCAAGGTAGAAGGGTTTCTTTTCCTCTGCAACCTTGCCAGCATTTATTATTTTTTGAGTTCTTGATGATAGTCATGTTTTCTGGATTAAGATGGAGTCTCAGTGTTGTTTTCATCTGCAATTCTTTAATGGCCAAACATGCTGAACATTGTTTAATGCACTTATTGGTCATAATACTTCTGAGAAATGTCTATTTATTAAAATTGGCCATTTTTGATTGTGTCTTTTATTGGTGGGGTTGCTCTCTTTTTAAATATATATTCTAGATATTAGTCCTTTGTCCAAAACACAGCTGGTAAAAATTTTGTCCTATTCTGTAAATTATCTCTTTGCTTTGTTAATTGTTTCTTTTGCTGTTAATTTGATATTGTCTCATTTGTTGATTTTTGTTATTTTTTATGCAACTGGGGTTCTGTTCAGAAAGTCCTTGCCTCTTCCAATGACTTCAAGAGTTTTACCTGTTTTACCTTTTGGCGTACTGTTCTATTTTAATGTCTAGGTTTTTGATCCATTTTGAATTTATTTTAGTACATGGTGAGAGATATGGCTCTAGATTCAGTCTTCTATATGTGACAACCAGTTTTCCCAGCACTGTTTGTTAAAGAGGCTATATTTCCACCAGTGTATGTTTTTGGCCTCTTTGTCAAAGACGAAATGACAGAATGTGTCTGGACTTGCATTGATTCACATGTCTGTTATTATGCCAGGGCCATGCTGTTTTTAATCACTGTAGCTTTGCAATGTAACTTGAAATCCAGGATCATGATTCTTTCTGCTTTGCTCTCATTGCCTAGGATTGCTTTTGCTATTCTGGGTCTTTTCTGCTTCTATATAAATTTTAGGTTTGTGTTTTCTCTTTCTTGAGGAAAGACACTTTGATTTGAATTGCAGGGATGACTCCATTTTCTAATGTTCTTTTTGATCTGCTTTTTCACACCGTAATTTTGTTATAAAGGTGTGAACTTCCTTGGTTAGTTTAATCTCTCTGGCATTTTTGTGAAGCTGGTATCAATAGTATTGTTTTCCTGATTTCTTTCCAGGTAGGTTTTTTATTGGTATACAGGAACGCTATTGACTTTTGTGTGTTGATTTTGTATCCTGCTACTTTGCTAAATTTGTTCATTAGTTCTAGGACTCTTTCTTTTTTTTTTTTTTTTTTGGCGGCACTGGGGATTGAACTCACAACCTTGCACCTGCCAGGCAGGCGCAGTTCTAGGACTCTTTCATTGGAATTTTTGGGCTTTCTGTGTAAAGGATTTTGTAATCTGCAAATAAGGATAGTTTGAATTCTTCCTTTCTTATATGTATTGTTTGTATTATTACTTTTCTTGCCTGTCTCAAGAGTTGTAAGAATTGACACCCTGATTTTGTTCCTGATTTTAGAGGAAATACTTTCAGATTTTCCCCATTTAATAAGATGTTGGCAGTGGATTTGTCATGAATGTTTTTTTATCAAAATGAGATAAGGTTTTTCTAAACTTGTTTTCTTCAGCGTTCTTACAATGAATGTATGTTGGATTCTGACAGACTATTTTTGCATCTATTGAGATGACCATCTTATTACTTCTGTTTATATGATGTATTACATTTATTGATTTGCATATGGTGAACACTTTTTGCATCCTGCTTCCCAGTCTTCTTAAAATAATGGCCAAATCTTAACCTGGGCTCTACTCCTCTACATGCTCTCATCCTAACCTCATGTCATGCTTTTCCCCCATTGTCTCTGCCACTCATCTACACCAGCATCTTTCAGTTCCAAAAAGTGACAGTGCTCCCTGCTGCTCGGAGGAAAACCTTCAAGCATGTTATTCTTTTCTCTGTCTCATTCTTCCTTTCCGTCCTTTCTTTTCTTCTTTCTTTCATTCTTTCTCTTTCTCTCCTTCTTCCTCTCTCTCATTGCAAACTGGACACAACCTATTAACTCATCAATTTAACCATTTTAAAGTGAACAACTCAATGACATTCCAATGCATTCATCATGTTATATAACAATCACCATTATCCAGGCCTAGAAATTATCCAGGTCTAGAACATCTCTGTCCTCCCCAGAGAAAGTCTATTTCTATTACATAGTTCTTTCTTAATCCCTTCTATCCCCAGGCTCTGCTAAATGCTAATCTGACTTCTGTGTCTATGAATTTGCCTACTATAGACATTTCACTTAAGTGACTTTTTAGTAAAATATTTTCAAGGCTCACCACGCTATGCCATTTATAGGTAATTGATTCCTTTTATGGTCAAATAGGATTCCTTTTCATGGGCAGCAAACACACTGTTATTTGTTGTAAAGTGATTTGCTATCCTTCTCTTTACCTAGTTATCTCCTATCCATTTTTCAACATGCTGCTCAATGATCATTTTCTCCTGAAACTTCCCAGCCCAAGTGAATTCATTGCTTCTTTTAAAAACAGCCTTTTTCCCCTACACAACTCTTATTTCAGTTTGTAAGACTCATTTAGGGGTTATCTGGTGAATGATTATCTCTCCTACTAGAAGTTAAGGTCCATGAGGCAAAGAATTACATCTGTATCAGTTCCATATTGGATACCCAGTAGATACTACAGGACCTAATACATAAATAAACTTTTGTTTAATAAAATTTTAAATTATTTCCTACTAAGAAATAATTAATTGGCAGGAGCTTAATGTCTTTTTATTTCCAATGGTATTTTGAGTTTGAGGAAAAAAATAGCGCTGTCATAGAATACTTCACTGGGGGAATTTCTCAGGCAGAGAATAAAGGCAGGATTGTTTTGGGGAAGGGACTTCTTCCTGCTCCTTAATTGCACCATTCCTGCCTAGTCTACCTGTAAGCCCAGCTCTAATAATCACTGTTCCTTTCACTCTCTCTCTTGCCTCCATTTCTTCTGGACTGAAAAATGGGCAAATTTGGTCCCATTAACATCCTTATCTCATCAATAGTAATGATCCTCTAGGAATTCCTGACTATCCATCTTTCCTCTCCAGAATTTGCAAAACATAATCCAGATTGAAATTTGGTGGGTTTTCTGACATCCACAAGTGTAGCACACCTTTCTCTGTTCATGGGAGTGGAAATTATGTTTTGGAATGTAACCTTCCTTAATTCAGTGGCACTATCTTTTAAAGAAATCTTTTCATGATGTTTGTAATGGGTTTAAAAGTAGCATTTCCTCTTTCATGCTCTTACTTTACCTCATATATAAACCACATCCTTTGTGCAAGTGTTTGCAGTCTACACAATGCTGTCCTGTCTTTGAAAATTATACTGGAAAACTGTCCATTATTACCTCTTAACAGTGATGGCAAATTCATCTCCAGTTAAGTCAAGGCCTTGATATAGTAAAAACAGAATTTAACAAGTTTATTTTGTGGCAAAATTTTTATTTAAATTTTGCATAATTCTGTATGAGAAAAATTTTCTCCAGAATAATAGTTTTATGCTACAGATGAGGTGTTTGAAACTTTCTCCATGAAACATCAGATTAAGAAATAGCTTTGCTGCTGGGGATTTAACTCAGTGGCTTACATGCCTGCCTGGTAGGCACAAGGTTGTGAGTTCGATCCCCGGTGCCAAAAAAAAAAAAGAAAAAAGAAAAAAGAAAAAAAATACCTTTGTTAAATGAATGGTATCATTTCCATATTTTTAGTGTTTTGTTTATTGTCAAATTTATTATGTCAGCCTAATGAGAATTGGGTTATTTTGTTGTTCCAGGTATAGCTAAAGTCTTCAAATATTTTTCAGACTAGATTTAAATAAAATTAATAACTGCCTTCTGAAAATAGAACTGTGAGCAATACAATGGCTAAACACAAATATATGCCGTGAAATCTAAAGAAAAAAATCAAAATGAATCGTTGGCCTCAAGGGTTGTCAATAGTCTAATTAATTGTGCTAATGTAGTAAATTAAAGAGGGATTATTTAGCCAAAGAATTATTGGAAAATAGAGTGCCAGAGGTGAAAGCTGGCAACTTAGCTATAAATATTAAGGCTGATGCAGAGCTTGGTCTAGTAAGCTTAGTAATCAATTCCCAATGTGTGGATGGCTATCAAAGTGTGATATTGTACATGTTGAATAATATTCCAAAGCTAGCTTGCTCTAGCCATAATTTGGCATCTCCTGCAGTTTATCTTTGTGAGAATGGAAAGAGAATGTGCAGATTAAATTGATTGTCCATTCAACTTGTTATATTTTTTATTTTACAAATTTAAAGATTATTCTGGTTGTATACACCTTTGTGATAACTGAAAGAGAAAGGTATAAACAACTAGATTGACTTTGGAATATAAATCACGTCAAATTTTTAAGCTTGCAAGATATAGAGCCAAGACCTAGGCAGTCGTGAATGTACCAAGATAAGGGTTGACCCATTGGTTGACCCTAGTACTGGCCAGCAAAATCTGCCAACATGTGCTCTGCCCAGATCATTCTTACTATAGGTTTTCGTTGACTTTGACAATTTTTTCTCTCTCTGCTTTCTCTAAGTAGACAGAGAATCCTAGTAGGAAACACACCCACACACAAATAAAATGAAACATTTTTGGAATTAAAAGACCTGGAGTTGCAATATTCTTCTTGGTAGTGTTACATCACATTAGGATAATGATATTTTAAAATTTCGGTTCCCTCAGATCTTCACACTGGAAACACAGTACGTTGTGTTATTTAACATCAAATTAAAACTGTTTTTTAAAATGTTATCCTAGTGTGGAAATAATATACAGTATCCTTAAATAATGTGTATGCCTTGGTTTCACCTTGCTCTTTTCTTTTTGTTTTTTCTTTGTTTTTTCTTTTTGTCTTTTTGAGACAGGGTCTCGCTATTCAGTTCAGGCTGGCATTGGGCTCACTTTGTAGTCTGAGCTGGTCTCAAACTTGCAATGATCCTCCAGCCTCAACCTCCCAAGTGCTGGGATTACAGGAGTTCGCCACCATGCTCAGCTGTTTCACCTTATTCTTAAGAAGAAAGGTGACAGATACATCCAGTCTTTGCTTTGAAAAGGTGTGAATATAGAATTATATTAATAGAATCCAACTGAGTTTTTCCAGAAAAAGAAACAACAAATGGGCACGTACAATTGGTCTCTTCATGTCTAGACATAGAAAATTAGAGAGTTGATTTTGGTTTCTATGGCATCGAAACCTAGACAAGTACAAAAATAGCCTCAGAATTTGGGCGTGTACCAGGAATTTCCTGACACTGAGCATATGGGGAAAAAAGGAAGAAAAACCAAGACCAGTACTGGAGGGGGAAGCCACATTTAATCCTGGAATATGCATATGTTATCTGGATAAGTGTATGTTATCAATTTTATATTCTAATTTCTTCTTTTTAATATCCAGTCTTTCTGAATAACCAACTATCAGGTCAATCTCCTCCCAAGATGTCTGTCTTTCAGGCTCTGCCCAGCACACAGTGGTTTTAAAATCTGCTCTTAACATTTAACTGAGTGGTCCAGAGAAAATCACTCATTTCCATCTACCATAATGCAGTGATCTGTGAAAAGACCTATCAAAGCTGCACATCAGAAAATATGTTTTCACTTACTCAAACTGTTCTTTCAAGAAGTTACCCTTTCTGGAAGCCAGGGTGTTCTTCAGTGTTGATGTTGGAAGACTTCACAAATGAGGTCTGTGGCTTTTACAGTTATGCACATTCAATATAAACCAATGGGCAGATCCTAGCTAAATCTGCCTCATGAAGAGTTATCTCCAGTTGGACAACCAACTTAAAGGTTAATGTAAGTGTTAACCTTATTAAGCAATAACTGTTGAAGAAAGACATTCTGTAGGGGTGGAAGAACTGGTTGCGGGTGGGGGTTAATGAAATATTATTTGTATACTGTTCCTCCTTACTAGAAAGGATTTCTCAGGCTTCCTCCTTTTACACCCTGGAGGTTTTATTGTCTCACATTTTCTGGGGAGGAAAACATTGGGGGTTTTCAATGTCAACACATACTTGGAATTCAGGGTTTAAAATTCCCTAATTGAGGCTCTAGAGAACTTGCAAGGAAGAACACCAGACTCCTTCATTATCTTAATGGCTTCTGGGAGCGGGACATGGGCTTCATTATGGCCTGGAGTCTCTGGGAACTACAGGTGCTGTTTTGATGTTCAGGTGCACAGTGAGGAAGTGCTTTCTGGAGAATGCCCAAAGCAGAGCGCTGGTTGATGCTTCCTATGCGCACACAGAGTTATTCCCACTAATAAAAGCAGAGGCGGATGTGTACCAAATCAAACTGTCACACAATTGACTATCTACTCACTGCAGAGGACCCTGCCATTTATTACACAAATGAAGATGATCTCAAGGTAATAAAGAATATATGATCTGTCATTCAAACCCTCACACCTGCTCAGGAGGTCCCTAGAACTTTCCTCTCATTGCATAGCGCTGCTGTTTTGATCTTTGCTTTCAGTACTCCCCCATCTCAGGGGATGGAGGGTGTTGCATACTGTGTCTTAGTGTGTGTGTGTGTGTGTGTGTGTGTGTACATGCATGAGTATTAATGTTTCTCTATCACCTCTTTATAATTTGGGTACAGATTCTAAAGCAATTCTTCTGTGCACATACCTCCTAAACCCTCCAAGCCAAACTCAATATCATTTAATCAATTACAGTACTACTTCTTCTTGTGTCCCTGGTCTCAATACAGGATACTATCATTTATTCACCATGTTCACCTCATTCCCTGTTCACTCTCCAAATCCCATTCCAGGGCAACTTACCTGCTCCTCAAAGAAATGTCATTTTATCTAGTTCATTTCCTTTGGAGCATTTATGACTGACTGATACAACTGAGTTAATTTCTTGTTTGTTTCATGTCATCTGTCTCTTTGCCCTATAATATAAGCCCCCAAAAGGCAAGACTCTTCCTGTGTTCTTTCCTGCTACGATTTTGGAGCAATTCCCAGAACATGGTAGCCAGTCAATAATAGTTTATTAAATCAACAGATAAATCAGCAACTATCCCATTGATTTCATCACTCTAATATCTTGCAAATCATGTTTAATCCATGTTGAGACCCCCTGAGTTGGAACTAGTATAATTTCTCTTACCAGTAACTGAAATATCCCTCTAGAACCTCTAATTGCTTTCACTCTCACCGCTTTCAGAATCATTGTCTCCCTCACAACCTGAGGTCTTTCTAAACTGCAAATTGGCTCCTGTCATTGGTCTTCTTAAAATTTCTAAATAGTTCCTCATCACAAGCTTGCTTTGCAAGCTTTTCCATAAGGGTTTGCCCTAATGGCAGGGGAGAGCAGGTCTGGAGATACAACCTGAGGTTACCTAACACATACATGAAATATCTTAAATCTCATAATTTATTTAATAAATTTATGTAGATTTTGCATACTAGTCATTTAGTAACAAATATTTTATTTTATTTTAAAGAGAATAAAACTAAGCAAAATAAAACAGAACAAAGCCAATCAAAACAAACCAATGCAAGTGATACAGGACTTCAAAACAATACAAAATCAACATGATTACCATAATGCCAACTGTTATCTTCAAAATAGCTGCAGATACCTTCAGACATAATAAAAAAAAAATCCAACAAAACAGAGCAGAATAGAACCAATAAAAACAAAACAATTAATGCAATAAAGGATTTCAAAACAAGATAATAGTAAATCCAAAATGGCTACTATATCTTTGAAATAGCTGTCCATGCCATTGGATACAATAAAATCAAACAAAGCAAAACAGGACAAAAGCCAACCCAAAAAAACAATGAAAATGATACAGGACTTCAAAGCAAGACAATTGGGAGTCAACAATGGCTACCACCCTCAGAAGGAGATTCTCCATAGATGCTACACTGCGTATTGCCATCCTCCAAATAGATGATCAGACCACCAGCTTTAGACATGCAAAGTCAGTGAAACATTAAACACTATAAGCATCAAATTGTATTCCACCTCAATAGCCATCACGGCAGCCTGTGTTTGTCTGGATCAGCCAGTCACTTACGGCGGCAGGGGTTGGGGGTGGTGTTGGCTTTTTGGCTGCTGGGGAGACAGCCAGACACCAGCCTTTTCCCATGAGTCAGTGCCATTTGTGGACTGTGGGGGATGAGAAAAAGAGATACCAGGAAGCAAGCCCTCCCTGTGAATCAGCACCACACACAGGCCGCCAGGGGGACAGTCAGACAGCCGTCTTTTCCCATGAGTCAGTGCCATTCGTGGACTGTGTGAGAAGAGAACAAGAAGTCAAAAGAAGCAAGCCCTCTCTGTGGATCAGTTCCATGTGTGGGCCATTGAGGAGACGATCAGACGCCAGCCCCTTCTCCTGTGTGTTGTAACTGATATAGACGACCCCGGGATGAACAAAACCCACGGGGTGATGGAAATTTCTCGGCGCGGAACGTTTATTGCCAGGTCTGGCGACGAAGTCCCTTTTAGATCGATCCAGAGACTGCACGCCTCACAGTGTGCGGAGAAAGGTTTTATCAGCTTGTCAGTGGGAGGGTCTAACGCGTTATCTTCGGAAAACAGATACTTATGTGGGCGGGGGGTGGACAGTTACGGGAAACGAGGGCAGTTACAAGAAACAAAAAAAAAACTTATACAAGCTTAAGGAAGGGCAGTTATCTGAGGGGATGAGAGGCTTTAGCACGAAATGGCACATACAGAACAGGAAAGCGGCGCATTAGTTATTTATAGGCTATAACAGTAACTTAGCAAAAGCATTGCTCTCAGAAGACACTTCCTGTTTATGCTGTGTTTGGGGAGTTGGCCATACCAGGATGTCAAAGTCTGAGAATTGCAAAAGTAGATCAAGGAAAGATAAATTAATCTGATTTACAAGACCCCTCAAATTTTAGTTCCTGGTTACCTCTTCCTCCTCACTTCCTTCTCACTTCCTCCTCACTTCCTTCTCACTTCCTGCTCACTTCCTGCTCACCTCTACCTCACTTCTCACCACTCCTATATCTACCTCCTCTAGCCCAGCTGATCCCTGTATCACTTTTGCCTCTGGGACCACTTGCAGTGCCCTCCTCTATTCTTGGGAAGACCCTGTGTACTTCTGCCTGTACATTATCAGTCCTTATTGGTTAGTTCTATGCCTGAAGCACAAACCTATAAACTTTGAGGAAGAACAACTACCTTGTTCATTTTAAACCAAACCTGGCACAGTGCCTGGTATATGTCAGACAATAAGCATCTGCTGAAAGAATTATGGAATGAATGGATGAACAATTGTTCTAAAGAAGTGCTCATTTAAAGCCCTAAGGACTCTGATATCTGAAAACAATTAATATTTAAAAATCACTGAAAAGTCACTTCCCCCAACCTTTTAGCCCTTCCTTCCCAGTACAGAATTGTGGGAAGAAAGATCTATGTAGGGTTGAGCTTGCTGTCCAAGTACTGAAACCTGCTATAATGCCTGGGACTGATTGAAATTTACTAAGACATGTTAATTTCAAGGTAACAGCATCCTTCCTGACCTAGAAAGCACCTGAGAATCAGAAGCAATCTGCACAGTTTGCAGAGTGAAGCTGAGCCCATGTTTAAAAAGACACCAACACCTACACTGCCCGGTATATTGTCATAGGCAATTGTGACTTATCTACTCACCTATTTCTTCTAATGTTTACTATAAAATGTTGTCACTGGGAGTATAAAATTTGATCAGCTGGGCTTTATTTGAATGATCTGATGAGTTATTTCTAGGGTGCAGTGTTCTACTTAAAAAATAAAAAACTACATAGTGTGACCCTGCCTCAAAAAACCAGGGCTGGGAGTTTGGCTCAGTGGCTTAAGCGCCTGTCTGGCAGGCCCAAGGTTGTGAGTTCAATCCCTGGTGCCACAAAATAATAAATAAATAAATAAATAAATAAAGTTTTTAAAAAAGTACCACACTTTGCCATGGTACAGGTATGAGATGTAATAAAAATAGACAATGAATGTCAAAAAAAATTTTTTTTGAAATTATTACAGTGAAAAACACATTCCCATTAATCCCTTTCAAAATTCTCCCACTCACTTTGGGCACACCAATCTCATTGTTCTAGCCGTTTAACAAGTCTAGAGGGCAATGAATATAGGGTGAGGGCTGCTCCCGGGGTCAGCCAATGGAGAGTCAGGCTATGGAAACTTTATGGTGAGCCCTCATCCCCCGTACTCACCGCATCCGGCACTCTGTGACAGCTGGCTCTTTCCCAAAGTCAAAGTACCCATGAAAGAAAAATGTTTTTAATTAATTTAGGACTTTGAGGCAGTCATAACAGTTGAACTACAGATATCTGTGAGACGGGACTTCTGGAACTACTGCCGAAAGTGGCAAAGACAATATGATAAGTGTGTTCAAAACAAGGGTGAGCATTTTGAGTGGGATTAATGGTGATGTATTTTTTTTTGCCGTAGCAAAGAATTTTTTTTTTTGGCTTAAATTTAAGCATTCACCATATTTTGGATCATTCGTAGTCAGAGATTTTGAAGTGTCTTGGAATAATTAGGACTAAAATCAAATATTTTCTATCTTTTGGGTCATGCATGACAGAAGTTTCACAAGAAAATTCTGCACCTGGAATCTTTTTACAGAGGAAACTAGTTTACTCTTACTAAAAAGTCTTAAGTGGAGAGCAAAGGGAGAACAGGAGGAAAAGGAAGCAACAGAAAGGGTTCCAAGACCCTGCACACCTAATGATTTGCAGCAATTGACTGAGCAATGAGCTTAAGCAGCTGTGAGTCCCCTCCTCTGAGAGCGTAGAGTCCCCAACCAAACCTGACTCAAATGCGTGATTAAACACCACTTGGCCAACTATATACAAGTACTGAACAATAGCCAAAAGAGGTTTTTTTACACAATGAAATTTTAAAATGCAAACAAATAAATTAGAAACTGTAAATTGAGATACTTTATAAATGGCCGATAGCTTATTCTTCCTGAACTATTCTACCTGCCACTGGCTTTGGTGTCCTTTTTATGCATGGGTTATGATTTGGTGGATATTTAGTACTTGATTCATTATTTAGAATGTTTGCTACAGTGCTTCCAGTCAGTGCCACTTAAAAACAGGGATTGCAGATTTGATTATGAATTATTTGTCACTGGCATTGGTAAAAGTTGGAGCAGCCTGTTTTATTATTGCTGCAGAGGCCATTTGCAGGCATTTCCTCTTGAGATTACCAATACTAGACACCACAGTGCCACAGCTATTCCCTCAACCACCTTGGCCCTTTCCTAAACACACTCATCTCTCTTCCAAGGAAAAGATGAGGCCAAGGAAAGTGGGGACACAGTAGAACAGGCCTGAGTATGGGCTTCTCCCCGGCTCCAAGGAGAACACCTTTGTTTTTGTCTTACACTTTCAGATAAGGTTTTTTTTTTTTGGCACCAGGGATTGAACTCACAACATCATGCCTGCCAGACAGGTGCTTAAGCCATTGAGCCAAACTCCTGGCCCCACTTTTTTGAGGCCGGGTCACACTATGTAGCTCAGACAGGCCTTGCGCTCACGCTGTAGCCCAAGCCAGCCTTGAACTCACAATACTCCTCCTACCTCAGCCTCCCGAATGCTGGGATTAAAGGTGTGCACCACCACACCAGGTTCAGATAATTTTTTAAAAGTTCTCCAGTTCTAAAAAAAGAAAAAGCAAGCTTTGGAAAACCACCCTTAAGAAACACATTAGAAAACTTGTGTTCTTAAAAAAAAAAAAAGGAAAGAAATAAAAAAGAAAATTTGTTTTTACAATTTCATTCTAAAGAGGATAAAACCAAGGAAAACAAAACAGAATGAAACCAATCAAAACAAACCAGTGTAAGTGACAAAGTGACACAGGACTTTAAAACCATATGAAATCAGCAATAGTTACCATAGTGCCTCTTGTTGTTTTCAAAATAGCTGCAGATGTCTTCAGACATAGTAAAAATCAAACAGAACAGAACAAAATAGAACCAATAAAAACAAAACAATGAATGCAATAAAGGACTTCAAAACAAGACAGTAGTAAATCCAAAATGGCTACCATAATATATCTTGCTATCTTTGAAATAGCTGTTCATGCCATCGGATCTAACAAAATCAAACAAAACAAAACAGAGCAAAGCCCAATCAATAAAACAATGAAAATGATACAGGACTTCAAAACAAAATAATAGAGAATCAACAATGGCCACCACCCTCAGAAGGAGAACCCCCTAGATGCCACACCATGTACTGCTATCCTCTGAACAGATGATCAGACCACTGGCCCTAGACCTGTAAGGTCAGTGAAACACTAAAACACCACAAGCATCAAATTGCATTCCTCCTCAATAGCTATCATTGCAACTTGCGTTTCTTCAGACCAGCCAGTCACTTATGTGGGAGTGGAGGGTGGCTCTTCTTTTTTACCACCCCACACACCAGAAGGGGCTGGGGTCTGGCTGTCCCCCCACACATGGTGCTGGCTTGCAGGGAGGGCTGGCTTCCTGGTGAATCCTTATTCTCTCCCCCTGCATTCTATGAATGGCACTGACTCATGGGGAAAGGCTTGGATCTGTCTGTCCCCCCACCAGCAGTGGCCCATGCGTGGAGCTGGTTCACTTATACTTGTATTCTAATAAGATGGAAAATGCAGAAGAAATAGACAGATCCCTAGATACATATGAATTGCCAAAGCTGAATCAAGAAGACATAAACATTCTCAATAAATCAATATTGATTAATGAAATCGAAGATGTAATTAAAAACCCACCAACAAAGAAAAACTGTGGTCCTGGCAGATTCACTGCTGAATTCTACAAGAAATTTAGAGAAGATCTAACACCACTACTTCTTAAACTCTTTCATGAAATTGAAAGGGAAGCAATACACCCAAATTCATTCCTGGAAGCAAACATTACTCTGATACCAAAACCGGAGAAGGACCCAACTAAGAAAGAATTACAAGCCAATCTCTGTAATAAACATACATGCAAAAACCCTCAGTAAGAAACTGGCAAACAGAATGCAGCAAATCATCCAGAAGATTATATGCCACGACTGAGTGGGATTCACCCCAGGGATGCAGGGATGGTTCAACATATGTAAATCAACAAATGTGATACATCATATTACAAGAGCCTAGGACAAAAATCATACAATCATCTCAATACATGCAGAAAAAGCTTTTGACAAAGTCCAACACCCATTGGTGATAAAAATCCTATAGAAAGTCAGAATAGGTGGTCTTTATCTCAATCAGATAAAAGCAATCTATGACAAACCAACAGCCAATGTCATACTAAATGGATAAAAACTGATAACTTTCTGCCTAAAATCAGGAACAAGACAAGGATATCCACTGTCTCCACTCTTATTCGACATAGTCCTTGGAAACTTTAGCAAGAGCAATTAGACCAGAGAAAAAACTAAAGTGAATAGTGATAGGAAAGGAAGAAGTTAAATTATCATTACTTGCAGATGACATGATACTCTACATAGAAGACCCTAAAAACTCCACTAAAAAACTGCTCGATTTAATAAGCAAATTCACTAAGGTAGCTGGATACAAAGTAAACACTCAAAAATCAATAGTATTCCTATACATGAAAACGAACGCACTGAGAGAGAAATTAGAGGAACAACACCTTTTGCAATAGCATCCCCCCCCAAAAAATGAAATAGCTAGGAGTCAATCTAATAAAGGATGCAAAACTACATTGAAAACTACAGTACTCTTAAAAAGAAAATTGAAGAGGATATCATAAAATGGAAAGATAACCCTTGTTCTTGGGTAGGAAGAACCAGTATGGTGCAAATAGCCATACTTCCAAAACTGTTACATAGATTTAATGAAATTTTGATCAAAATTCCAAGAACATATTTCACAGAATTAGAGAAAACAATCCTAAAATTCATTTGGAACCAGAATAGACCTAGAATAGCAGAGGCAGTTCTGGGCAACAAAGGCAAGGCAGGAGGCATCACAATGCCTGACTTGAAATTATTCTATAAAGTTACTGTGACAAAAATGATGTGGTACTGGCAAAGAAAGAAGAGAAGAAGAAGAAGAAGAAGAAGAAGAAGAAGAAGAAGAAGAAGAAGAAGAAGAAGAAGAAGAAGAAGAAGAAGGGGAGGAGGAGGAGGAGGAGGAGGAGAAAGAGGAAGAAGAAGAAGAAGAAGAAGAAGAAGAAGAAGAAGAAGAAGAAGAAGAAGAAGAAGAAGAAGAAGAAGAAAAGAAGAAGAAGATCAATGAAACAGGTCGGAAGATTCAGAAACAACTCCAGACATACTCAGCCACCTTATCTTTGACAAAGGTACTAAACATATTCACTGCAAGAAAGATTGTCTGTTTAATAAATGGCACTGGAAAAAATGGTTTTGCACATGCCAAAGATTAAAATTGGACCCATATCTTTCACCATGCACTAAACCAAATTTGAAATGAATCAAAGATCTAAGTATTTAAACAGAAACATTAAGTCTGTTGGAAGATAGAATAGGTAAAACTCTTGAAGACATTGGTGTAGGCAAAGACTTTATGAATAAAACCATGATTGCACAGGAACTATCACAAAGAATCAACAACTGGAATCTCATCTTATTAAACAGCTTTTGAACAGCAAGAGAAACCACCAACAGAATGAAGAGACAACCCATGATGTGGGAAAAAATATTTGCCAGCTGTTCCTCAGACCAAGGATTACTATCAAGAACATATAAAGAACTCAAAAAAAAAAAATCAGACCTCCTAAATTTAAAGGCTCAATCCAAATATGGGCATCTGAGATGAATATACACTTCTCAGATGAAGAAATACAAACCGAAAATAAATATGTGAAAAAATGTTAAACATCACTGGTTAGTTGAGAGATGCAAATTGAAACGACACCGAGATTTCATCTCACCCAGAAAGAATGGCTAGTATCAAGAAATCAACCAATAACAAAAACTGGAAAAGTTGTGGGGAAAAGGGACCCCCTTCTCCACTGTCGGTGGAAGTGTAGGCTGGTGCAACCACTGTGGAAATCAGTGTGAAGATTCCTCAGAAAACTAGGATTGGAGGTTCCATTTGACCCAGTTATTGCCCTTCTGGATATATTCCCAGAAGAATTATAAACATCCTACCACAACAATGTATGTTCATCCATGTTTATGGCAGCACAATTTGTAACAGCTAGATCTTGAAAGCAACTCAATTGCCCATCGACTGAGGAATTGATAAAAAGATATGGTCTGTTTATGCAGGGGAGTACTACTCAGCTATAAAGAAGGATAAGCTGGAGACTTTTGTAGGTAAATGAATGCAACTTGAGACCATATTTGTAAGTGAAATAAACCAGGTCACATGTGTAAACATCATATTGTCTCCCTAGTGTAAGAAGCTGAAAGAGTAAATAAGATCCAAAATATACAATAGGTATTGTAAAATGGGAAGAAACTTCAAAAGGAAAACGAAATTGGGATGGGGATTGGAGAAAAAAAGGAAGGGAAAAGCAAAAAATATATATATATATATATTAGTTAAAATAGTTATACTACTGATTTCTCTTAATTCATTGAAAAGAAGGGTTTGTGCTAATATTTTTTGTACAATTAAATGCCTATATCTTGTACTCTGAGTAATTTAAAGACAGCAATACACAATGTATTAACCATTACTACCCTCCTATTATCTTGTTTTGAAATTTTTTTTCTTTTTAAAATAAAAAAAGAAAAAGGCAAATAGATAGATACATATGTATATATATCAGTAGATAGTATACACAGAATGATGTATTCTGCAAAAACTGTTGTTTTAGCCATAAAAGTTAGTGAATTTAAGCTCCTTGTCAAATATATTCAAAATATTCCTTCCTATTCAAAACAGAAAAAAAAATAGATCCCAAATATCCAGCATCTTTTCTGCTAAATTAAGGGTTATGATTCAGCTTGCACACTGAATATGCATGTACAGATATAGACAAAGATACAGGTATTTCCAGTGAATTAGGCCAAAAAACTGATCTGAGATTGATACAAGTGACTTTCACTGATTTATTTTGGCAGAAATTAAAACCTGTGACCATGACATATAAATTTGTAGAAAGTGAATGCAAATGACTTCCGGATTCATATGGCCTTTTGTAGGACTGAAGTCACTGACTGACACCAAAGGTTGAGAATCCATTCCCCAATCATCTCCCTACTCTTTGAATATCTTGACTGACAGACAAGAAAACTGCAGCAGACCACTGGCTGCCCATTTAACAGAATCAACTGCTCCATTTTTCTGCTTTCTGAAGAGAAAATAATCCCTTGCCTTCTCTTTGCTGCATGTTTATTTTCAGTAGCTGTGAAGTAAAGTTCTCACAACCTACTCTATCCTAAAACACTAGTTATTGATGCCTGCTATTTCACATTTTGCTGATAAGCAGTTCCTGAAATTAATTACCTTATCTTTCTATGTGTGAGAAAAACAAATTTAATGCATTTTAATAAGGAGGTTGGAAGGACAAGGAGACATTTTATTGCCATCTTGATTTTGATAAGACTGGAAATAATCTGGTTGGTCATGACTACATATAATAAATAGTGTTTGTGAACACTTTTTTATTACCCTTGGCATTGGAACTTCAGTATTTCTTATAAATATATTTTTGATTAGTTGTGCAGTGTAGAATTCCTTAGCAAGTAAATGCCATTGGATAACATGCTGGTTTTAAAGTCACTTTATCTTTATATGTACATGTAATCTCCTACTTATAGTTCTTTGCTAAACAACCTACAGGGCTGAGAATCTTAGAAGACCAGTCCTTCCAAAACTCTGCTCTTAACTCAAGGAAAACATCTTAATTGCTATTTTCTTATTCATACATGGGAGTGGAAGGGTGGATGAGGTGAATACATAAAAGATCTCTAAAAATATTCTACCATTACAGTTAATTAATTTGAAAGACAATTATTTCATTGTTACAAATGATTCCTGCATTGACATTTTTAAAGTTGAAGATTCTTTAAATCATCAGATGTCCGTGTATCTGTGGCTAAATTTGAGCACATTGAAAAGCTACAAAAAGCTTTCTCCTTGGAAATTAACAGTTTAGCCGGGGATTTAGCTCAGTGGCCTGAGTGCCTGCCTGGCAGTCATGAGGTTGTGAGTTTGATTCCTGGTACCAAAAAAACAAAAACAAAAACAAAAACAAAACAGAAATTAGCAGTTTATGAGATCATGATGGGCCCCTAACAGGAAGAGCTCTGTGAAGAACATCAGAGTTGCTCTACACATGCTTCTGTCCATCCACACTCGGCCACGGTTGGCGGATGTGCCTGTAATCCCATTCTGAGAAGGAAACTGTGTTGCACTGAGTAGTTTGTTGTCCTGGGGGAGTGTTGGGAAAAACCTCTTCATTTTCCAGATAATAGTGATTTTTCTTAGACATATTTTTTCAAGGTTCTGTACATTGTTCTGCTCAGGTCAAGGGCAGAAGCAAATGAGAATGAACAGTCAATACTCCTCAGGCTGCACTCCAGCTAGAGGAGTGGATTGCCAAGTCGGTGTGAGGGTGTCTTTTCCACTACAATGTAAGCTTTCTAGAAGGAAAGGGACTTACTGGATTGAACTGGGGTGAAAGTAGTACCCTTCATCACCCTACTCTTATGTCGGACCTCTTCTACTTCCTCTGTATCCCTCATGTTACATTTATATTGTTGATTACATTCATTTAATCTCCTACTGCACCCTGCATGGTGCTAAACTCTCCGGTATTTTCCAGTTCTGTGATTCTATCGTCACACAGTAAGTCCTTGCTGATTGGTGAACCATCTGAGTTGACCTTATCCTTTGAAAAACTCCTTTATTTTGTCACTTCTTTTTCTACTCTCCCCTCACTCCCACCAGCCCCTTTTGGAAAGTACGAATGCTCGAATGCTCGAGTGGTCCCTTGGAGTCCTTGTCATCCTCATTGAAGCAAAGGTCAAGCCCTGGGATTGTGGGGTTTAATTTTGTTTTGAAGAACCAATGCTTCCTCCTGGCAGTCTGCCTAATTAATGATGTTCTTGCTGGAAGACTGATGCAGATAACTAAAAAAGGTGGGGTTTTTTTAGCCTTTAAAAATTTATCTTCACAACTACTTTTAAATACTTTCCTTCCAATACTCAGCCCCTTCTGCAAAGAGCGAAGTTTAACTGTTTCATAATACTAAATAATTTTTGAGTTGGTATTGTATACCATATTACATGTGTGATTATTTCATACTGAGGAAGGAAAATGAGATATTTTTAAAATAAGTTGTTGGCCACAATATTGGTGATTGTCAAACCAGAGCAAATGAGATTTTCTTTTTGAGCACTTAGTCGCAGCTCCCCTTTTAAAAGAGTTTATTGTGAAAGGATTTCATCTATGTTTGCAAGGATATCCACTTTCACTTATTCTTTGGGAATCTGAATATTAAATTGTACTTCAATGTCTCTTTTTCCATGCTCAGCAAGTTCAGACAGCAGCATCACTGATTTCTGCCTTCAATTAGAGCAAACATATTTATTTCTCCTTTTTCCTTCAAAGAAATAAAATCTTTATGTGCAGTGCACGTGGGTTAGGAAGAGTAACAAAGGGCTGATTGTTCTAGTGCTTGGTCCTGCCTAACCTCAGAGGTGAGCACTGTTACTCTTTCAAGCACTGTCCTCTAGTGGGGAGAATAAATATAGTGCTCTTAACTAACACTGCCGCTCAAGTTTTTGCACTTAGTGCCTTCCCAGAATCCACACAGAGAAGATACTTTTTGAGAAGATACTGAACATTTTAACCATGTGAGCTAAAGTACCTTTTAGTAAAAAAAATAAAATAAAATAAAATCTCAGACAGCCATGTACATTTACCTAAGCGTTAGGACGTTTGAATAAAGGAAAGCAGAGAGTCCAGGGCAGAGTATAAGTCCCACAAGCAGAGTGCTAAAATGGAAACCAGGAAAGGACCTGGTGCTTATATTTTTAAAGATCAGTATTTCAAAGGAAAGGTTGTCATTTTGATAAACTAGATATTCTGAAATTGTTTATTCTGTGGGGCAAATATTTGAATTTCTTTAAATGCATGTATCTCAGGTCTGTCTATTTAATGAAATAGGTCTGACTATTAACATTTTCCAGATGATTATTTCTTAATTTTAGTTGGTAAAATGCCTGTTTGAAATTTGGGATGAGTTTGAAACAGGCTCTATCAGTTAAGATTTCAGAGCAATGGACTTAGACTCAGTTAACTATGCATTATTTGGTCTTTCTAAACCTCACTTTTCTTAACTGTAACATGGGGCTCATACTTTCTTTGAAGCATTTAGTCAGGAGTCTATGAAATGATGCTTTAAAAACACTGAACATAGTTCCTGGATTTTCACAAACACTAAGTAAATATTAAGTATTCTCTGAAATATTTTTGTAATCTTTGTGACGTGGCCTCTGCAAAGTTTCTATCCTCCAACCAAACCCCAAATGATGTTTTCCCCCCCAATAAAGCATATGGGATACTATTTAAAATTTGTTACAACTTGCACTTTATCAGTTTCTTTTACTACACATAGCCTTGACTCTGTGTGCCTGATCATCTGGATTCATGCTTCCTAGTCTCTGGTGAATTTTTGTGTTTGACACCTCCTTAGGGGACAGTTTCATATCAGGTGTCATTTCATATTAAGAAGCCAAATTTTGTGACCGCTTAAATACACTCAAGAGCATGAACACAGCCAAACTGACTGTTTCTGTTGTCAGCTCCCAAAATAGTGATGCAACCTCCATGCCCAAAGGAACATAAACCACAGGCTTGTAAAAGGGGTACTCCTGGGATGCTAAGGTTAGGAGATAATCTGTGAAACATTCATACTTTTCATTGCCTCATAGATTATGTCTAAAGTCCTTTGAGGTTATAAAATAGTTCGCAGCACATTGCACCTCTACAGTGAGCTGTTCTGTTCTTCCACACAGCAGGCTAATTGCACAGCTGGGAATGTTTCAGGAAGACAAAGACTGACTGAAGCTTCAGCATGGCTACCCACCCCACCCCCACGCGATCCTCACCTCTGCTTCTCCCTGAAAGGTGCCCTTGAGTCTTCATTCTTGCTCAGTGTCCTGTGAAACAGCTGAAGCTGCCACCACCTGATTTCAGCATTTCATTACTGCCTGTCTCTGGCCTGTCAGTTGACTCTTTCCTTTATAAATAAAGCTTAGATCGCTCCTGGGCTGGAGAAGGGGTGATGGGTGAGGTTAGAGCACAGGTCAAAAATCCACAGAGGAATTCAATTACTTTTTTGCAGAAGCAAACACAGCACAATTTCTCCAAAGATAGATAAATAGACTTATTCACAGATAGGGGAGATCCTGAGTGGAAAACAGCAGGAAGGACAAAAGAAGGCAAGCAACTCCCAGATTTGCCTTTTGTAAGGAATATCTAGGCACAATTTAAGGAAATGTCAACATTTACCACTGTACTTATTAGAGCTAATGTACTGCAAAGGAAAGTAGAAAATTAGAAAATCTTCCTAATACTAAACAAATTCTTGTGCAAAAACTAAGGATTTTATGTCTTCTAGTCAACATGCAGGATATTCATGGAAACTGAACTCATACTATCACATGTGTATTTATTTTTAAAAACAAAGTGAGACGAGGCTATTGCTTCCAGCTTCTCTGAAGCAAACTGTTGGACTAGTTCAGACTGTTCTTAATAGAGCAATTTCTCCTTGGATTTCATAGTCAGAACTATCCTGCACACAAATCCCCTAGAGGCCCCGGTGATGTTTTCTTATATAAAAAGGTAGTGATAAAGACTGACAAGGGACTAGCTTAAAACAATCAGGATAAAGGTTTTACTAGAAATCTATCAAAAGGAGGAATAATAACATTGGTGATTCTGATTTTTTTCAAAGTGAAGAGTTCATTATTATCAGAATAGTGAACTTCATTTCTAGTTATTTAGCTTACTTTTAGGATTACTTTCCTTACACTCACAGCCAGTAAGTAATTGTGTGTATAAAAGTATTTTCTCAAAACATACGCAGTCCTGTAAATATAGCATGATATTTTTGCAAGAGTGAGTCAGTAGGAGGAAGAATTTTCTTTTAAAAACATCTTTTAAAGATACATGGAGGAATGCTGAGTCACGCTGAATTATTTAAGCATGGAACTGGTCCAAATGTCATTTGATACTTCTAGTATATTGAGAAATGAAGACTGAGAGAAAAATACATGAACATATACATAGATCTCCAAGTTTAACAAGCAATACGTCTGTGGTTCATGAATCTCCATCATCTCCCTGATGGTAAATGTAAAGAGGAGGCAGTAAACTACAACTTTTACCACTATATATTAGTGATTGAGGCAGCCTTCTTATCAGATCACATCCTGCCTAAGCAAGAGCATGAAGGGTCCAGGCACCCAAGTTAAGCAGCAGAGGTGTCGAGGTATACATTATACAACTCTCTGTAGACCTGAGGGTTCAGCTTCCTTTGCTGGAATCTTAGAAAACTGGCTTTTGTGATATCATAACAAAACAAGTATGAGGTTTCACCAAATTTAGAAGGTTCTGTGATTCACGTCTTTGATGTCTTCTGAGGCTACATGAAACTGTGGCTCTGAGATGCAGTTAGTGGCTGTCAGGTTTCAGAGACCCAGCTGAAAATGCATCTTGAGAAAGTAAATCTAGGGCATACAATTCACGAGGCAACTCCTCATATAGTTACATGATTCATTCAGTCAGCAAATATTTATTGCATGCCTACTATCTACCACTCATTGATTCAAACTCTGGAAATAACACAACCAATAAAGCAAAACAGGGTATTCCTGCCCTTATAGACTTACGTTACAGTATTATTACTGTTTAGCTAAAATAGCGCCCCCCCCATATATCTTTTTTAAAAGGGTAATTTCTACACTGTTTTGTATGTGTACTAGATAGGAAGGCATCTTGGTATCAGTAAGAGGAAATATTACCAATCATGGTTTAAGCAAGAATGGCTCTCCTTTTTAACTTGGAACAAAGTTTGTATATAGATAGTCTGGAGGCTGGAGCATCAGCTTACCTCTGTCATGGAGAATTTAACTTCTTTGTGATTTACTATTTTGCCTTGTTTAGTATGGTTCTTGTTTCTCATAGTTACAGGATGGATGCTATAGCCCCCAGCATTGCATCTGTGCTCACAGCAAGGAAAGGGAAAGGTAAGTGTGAATTGTGCCTACATTTTATGCAAAAAGGAAAGAAAAATTATCACAAAACTGTACTAGCATACCTTGTATTATATATACTGTACTACAAAACTATTCATATCTGCAAAGGGTTGTGTGAAATTGAGTGTGGATTATTTACAACCTCAACAGGTGAAGATAATCCAGAAAAAAAACAGGGTCGGGAGTGGGTGCTAAATAAAGTCTCATGCATTGTAGATCATACTGTTTACAAAAACAAAGCAAAATAGAACTCTGTCCTGTTTATCTATAAGACTGGCTGAATTTTTACATCTGTTAACTTTCTCAATGAGTGTAAGCATGGATCAATGCTCCACTGAAGGACCCAAAGCAGCCTGAATAATTAAATAAATGAATAAGGTCCATGCAACTGGCACGTGAAAAAGACTTTCTGAAACTTCCCATGGACAATGGTTTTGGCTATTTTAACTACTTTAGTTGTTTATGTTAGGGAAAATTATGAACATGTCTGAATATAATCTTAATTATCAAAGGTAGCAGGCTTTTGAAAACTTCATTCTCTCATCATTTATTAAGTAATGACTATAACCAAGCATTTTACTGTGCCCAGCAGTTGCAAAGAGAAAGAAGACAGGACTTCTACTCAAGGACAAACGGTCAAGAATGTAAGCAAAGGCTTGTGTAAGATGTGATAGTGGGCCACCTGCTCTGTGGGAGGGAATCAGAAATGTTTACATTAAGAATCATGTATGTGCTTTCTCATTGTGTGTGGAGAAGGGCATAAAAGAACAAAAGGAAGAAGAAAAAATATGAGGACTTTTCCATCAAGGGAGGTATCTTAGTTAATTTTCACTCGTTGCCAAGACAAAATACCTGATGCCCAAAATTAGGGAAGGAAAAGTTTATTCTTACAGTTTCTTGGGAGTTTCAGTGCATATTTAGTTGGCTCCAAGGCAGTCACAAACAGCAATCGTGAAGCACGTTGACGAGAGAGAGGGTGGAAGCACGGAAACAAGAAAGAGGAAGACCCGCCTCCTTTACACTGTATCTCAGCTCCACCCCTGGGCGGGTGCAGCACTCACATCATCAATCCTGGCACTAGACAACAAACAGATCACAAGCAAGCATCAGACTCAGCCCCATCAAAAGTATATGAGGACTTGGGGGTACATAGTGTATCACCCAATACAGAAGGCAATGTATGAAAGCCACAAAGACACATGCTTACAGCAATAGTACAGCAACCACTGGGTGACTGGGTGGCATTGCTAGTGGTTAATGGACCTTGGAATCAAGCCTACCTGAGTTTGAGCCCCAGTTCACAGTCTTCATTGTTGTGGGACCCAGGTAAGCTTTTGACTGTCTTAGTTTCCTTGTTGCTAACGTATAGATAAAATACCTGACACTCACAAGTTGAAGGAGGAAAGGTTTATTTCAGCTCACAGTTTTAGAGGTTTTAGTTTGTAACTGGCTGGCTTCAAGGCAGGGCAGCATGGCAGAGGGCATCACAGAGAAACGATAACTCTTAGCATGGTAGCAGGAAACAGAGAGACCTCAAAGGAAGGGGAGGGACACAGACCCCTCCAGGTCACACTCCCAGTGTCCCTTCTCCTCTAACCAGGCTTCACCTCCCAGATCACATTTAGCTATAAACTCATCAGTGGACTATAATCCTCTGATGAGTATCATTCCCCATGATTCAATCACTTCCCAAAAGATTCACATAGGTTCATAGGAACTCATAAGGTTTAGGGGGGACATTTAGCTAATAAATCCAATGACTTTCAGTGTATGGAATTAGGAGGATTAAGGGCAATAATACATGCACAGCCTTAGTGACAGTGACTGACATAATTGAAATGCTCAGTTACCAGATCTGTTGTTACCATCATCATCATCATCACCATCACCATCATTATCAATGTCAAGACTAAAATGTTGTATTTTGAGAACAAAGGAAACTGTGATAGATGGTGAAATATTGCCAGCAATTCCTCCCACTCCTCTATCACACACACCCCCTACAATGTGATGCCGTTTTTTCTTCTTTAAGGAGGTGAGATCTGTTCTCCAAGATGTCAGCTCTGAGCTGGCCTTTTGACTTGTTTTGACAAATAGAATGTGGCATAGGAGACATTGTGGAGTCTATGGGCCAAAGCATCTCCAGCTTCCACTTTTATTCCCATGAAATCCAGTTGCCTTAGGAGTAGATTGAGCCAGCCTTCTTGCCTACATGGAGTAAAATGAGGCACCTAATGTTTATGGCTTGTGTCTAGATGTCCTCCCAAAGCCCTGTGCAGTCATAGGGAGGTTTTTCACAGGTGGCTGGATCCAGAGTGTGTGGTACTGTGGTCAAGGGTGTGTGATTACTAAATCAGTCCACTGATTGGTTTGGCACAGTTCTGGCTAGGATTAAGGGTGTGAGTCATGCTGTACCCACCCTAGGGCGGGTAGCCTTCATGAAATATAAGGGACAGAAAGAAGGCTAATGTGCTCTCACCTGCCTGCTTGCCATGGACTATTTCTCCTCTGCAATGCCCCTGCCATGCCACTCTGGTGCCAGCTGACTATGGACTGAAACCTCTACAAACTAAGCCAAATAAACATTTCCTCCTTTAACTCTAGGGGGTTGGGTATTTTGTCTCAGCATGAGAAAAGTAACTAGGATACACTGCCAAAACCCCCAGACACTGCCATCTGGAGATAACTTGCTCCTACCTGAACTGCAACCTGGTCACAAAATATATAAGTGAGCCCCGCTATGCCCAGGGAGCATGGACAAGTTTCCCAGGTAAATTCTCCCTCAAAGGACTAGCCTGGCACTGGGAGCAAATTCATGGTTGCTTTACATCTCTGAGTTTTGGAGTGGTTTGTTATGGAACAATAGATAAAAGAGAAGCCTAAGAATTTTACTTTAAACAAGACATGAGAAAAATCATTGAAGGATCTTAAACATGACAGCGACCTCAACTGAGTTTTATTTGTGAAATGTCACCCCAATATCAGCATAGAGGATGTGCTGAACAGGATGTTACTGAAAGCAAGCAGAGAAGATCAATAGGGCAGTTAACTACAACTTGATGATGATCTGGAAGATACCAGGAGAACAGCAACAACAAAGCTGCTTTTGTGAGCAAGCATCTTAGAAAGACCCTGAGTTTGGTTCAGTGCTCTGCAGAATCCTTGAAGTTCTTCATTTTCATACTAGGAGCCAATGCTTTTACTTTGAATGGGCCCCCAACATTTTGTAGCAAGTTCTAAGAAAGAAATACACAATAGCTGAGCTGTAGGACTCACACACGATGGTAGGAGGCAGAATAAACCTGATCCAGTGCATTCTTTGCTGTGGCTACTTCCTGTGGGACAGCCACAAGACCTTTGGGTTTGTGAATGTTTGATCTCTCAGCAGCAGTCAAGCTGTGATTACTCTGATGCTAAAGTTAGTGACAGTTTCACACAATAGAAACATCAAGTATAATAAACGTTTCTAATCTTCTGTCTCCTAAAAGCCACCTGAGTGGCCTTCAATGAGTCAAGCTCCTCCAGCTTCCCATTCATGAATTAAGTGATAATCCTGTCCCCATGCAGCTCCTGGGATTGTGACAATTGAGCAGACATGCGAACCAAGCACTTTAAATTCCCCCACAAAGGAATGTATTTAACTAAACAGAAGAACTAAAAATAATTCCATTAACAATAATAATCTTCATGCAGTGTCCTCTGCTCAGGGCCTTCTGAGGTGGCTGACTACATGCTACTCAGGATTCTCAAAAGAAAAGTGTCTGATGTTTTTTCAAGAAAACATAGTAAGTAGATGAGCATTCGATCTGGTTTGCTATGTGTTAACATGTCACAAGCCTCTTTGTATTTATACCGTCTCATAGTTTAAATTTATTCATTCATTTATCAAACATACTTTATTATGCACTGGGCACCATGATAGATGCTAAGAAAGAGAAACTAGTAGGGGTTCCTGCCCTCAAAGACCTGATAGACCTTATAGATTGGAGATTATACAAATACACAACTAGGAAGTAATGCACAGTATAAAAGAGTCACAAATGAGGTGCTAGTAGGATGCATGGAAAGAAACCATTTATAGCCTGGATGGAGAGAAAGAATAAGGGTTTTTATGAAGAAGTAACACTGAGTTGCTAGGTATTCACTGTGGCATGCTGTGAAAAAAATAAAATCAATATGGAGTGAATTTTTAAGATGAAAAATAGGCCCAAAATTTGAAAGTCACTGTACACTGATAATGTCATATATACATGTTGTCAATTGTTTTGAAAATACTCTGCTGTTTTAGAGATAGTAAAAAGACTTTCTGGATTCATTGTGTAGTCCTTCATAGTTTGATAATGACTTGCTGGTAACCTGGGCAGTTCACCCAGACATCAATGAATTGAGTCCCTAAAACTTTCTAAACTTTGGTTTTTCGGAAAATAAGAGATTTACAAACAGAAAATACATACATCTGCTTTAAAATAAAAATTCCAACAGACCTGTTCATAAATGAATACATCAGAATTTGTGAAAACATCAGAAATTTCAGTATAGTTCTTTTGGGAAACTATCTTCATATACTGATATTATTGCCAAGTTCAAAATGTATGTTACTATTATACTTTAGAATTGGCTAAAATGATTTGAGCACTTCAGGGAATGAAGGAATACAAGGGGCAATTTCTCCCTGGTATAAAAATCATTTCAGAGACAGAAAAATCAGCCCCGAACTAAAGAACCAAGAGCAGGTTCAAAAGGCAGTGCGATATGAAGTTATAACTAAGAAGCAAAATATAAATATCTTCCTCTGAGAAGAAAAACTTCGTATCAGAACCAAAAGAAATATAGGTAAATAAAATGTCAGGTGAATAAAATGGATACTTCTTTGGGTTGCAAGTGAGCAGTGGTTTTTCAGATAGATTTCTCCCCCTCTTCGGTTTGTGTAGTTACAAAGGTGGACTGACTTTTTAAAAAGTGAAATGGCTTCTTTGATAGTCTGAAGTTACAGTATTCCAAGAGGACTACTTCTGAAATGTTACCAAATTAAAAACAGTCACACTATCAATACTGGAGTCATGGCTTTTAAATTGTTTTATACATTATTTTTGAAAAGTACTAATAGTGATAATTAGTGTAATGACTCACTTTTACAAAGGAATGAGCTCCTCCCAGAAAAGTCCAGTGATAAATTTGTATGAACTTTTCCATTTAATAAGTACTCTGTATAGAATCCTCTCAGTTGAGCCTAAGAACACCACAGTGAGATATATTTTAATTTAATTCTCAGTTTACAGATGAGGAAATTGGGGATTATCTGTAAAATGATACTTAAGTCAGTTGTTAACCTTCTTGAGCCTTAAATTAGCCACAGGGCAGAGTTTCAGGCCCACAAATCCTGAATCTGAAGTCCTCCCATACTTGGACACATATTTAGATCACTAGACGTCTTCATTTCACTGATTAATTTACTAAAGCTATGTCAAGCTTGTCTGGATGTCTGGAACCATCCAAACAGCCGTGATTTCTCGCCTTCTCAGTTTTCCAGTGATCTGGGCTCATGACATGTTGTTTAAATACATTTTTTTGTGAATTTGTCTTGGGAAGTGGCTGTTTCTCACCCTGAAGTCTCACCTGGTTACCATATGACACATTGATTAATGGAAACTTTGGGGGGTCCACGGCATAGCTGGAAACAAAGGTTTCATCCCTGCTCTCATCCTCCAGTTGTCCTAAATTCTGGTTTTGAAATGAAGCATCTGTTAGCCCTCGCATCACATGCTAAGTTGTCAGTGAGCCATGCTTCCTAAAGGACTCAGAGCCCCAGCTGGAATTCATATCTCTCTGGTTTGTTAACTGTACCTATAAACTCCTAGTCCTCCTTTCCACTCTCGTTCTCTTCCTCTTTTTGTCACACACTCTAAGTGTCCACAGATGTCAAGTGTAGAAAAAGACATGTGGTGTTAGCTAATGCTCCAGTGCTGGCACAGAGGTACTTCCTGAGGAAGATATGGCCCCTCACAGAGTTGTTTTGCAGGCGGCCCATCTGTATTTATCACTACCTAGTGCCTATTCTTGATTCAAATAGCTTGGCAACTTTTAGTCTGGCATGTTGCCATCCAGGGTATCCGTCAACGGGCCATCTAGCCATTTCAAGTGCGGCTGTTAAGGAGAGGAATCCTAGCCAGGAATTTCTGAACTGCTGTCTGTGAAGAGGCCCTATGCATTTTGGCTGGGGAAAACATCCCAAAATAAAAATTAGATACTGTGGCCATTTGTTTGGATGTTGTAGAAGAGTTATTAGTCACTGGGGTAGGGAAAGGATGTCAGAGACAACAGCACGAAATTAAATCTAATTAATCACCCAGACAAGTGGAGAGAGCTGAGCTCACGCTTCCCAGAACAATTGTTGGACATCTAGGAAGTGGTTAGAAAAGCAGTTAGTCACCAAATTTTACTTATTTCTGAGAAATTGAAGAGCCTGGATGAAAATAAGTACACGAACGGTAAACAATGTAGTACTTTGAGGAGTATGTGCACACTTTGTCAGAATTTAGTTGCAAGAAGGTCAAAGTGAAAGCGCTTATTTTAATCTTTGAAATTTACTAATCCACATATATTCACTAATTTATTTTTATTATTTATTTATTTATTTATTTATTTTTTGCGGCACCAGGGATCAAACTCACAACTTCACGCCTGCCAGACAGGCGCTAAAGCCATTGAGCCAAACTCGCAGCCCTAGTTTTTTGAGGCAGGGTCGCACTATGTAGCATAGGTCGGCCTTGTGCTTGCGTTGTAGCCCAGGCCGGCCTCGAACTCACAACGCTCCGCCTACCTCAGCCTCCCGAGTGCTGGGATTAAAGGCATGCACCACCATGCCCGGTTTATATTCACTAATTTAAATCTTCTTAATGAAGGAGTAAATCCACTGCTCTTTTAAATACAAGCCATGAGTGGCTTTGAAGGGTTCATTGAGGGGTGTTTGTATATACTGTTAGTAAGAGTATGAGTTTTTGAATCAAGCAAAACGTGTTAATACCTGCCTCCCTCTTGAAAATTTTATCTTCTTTCTTGATGTCTGTTACTTTACCCATTAGAAATGAACAACAGTAATAGAGCTTCATATTATAATTGTGAAAAAAGGCTATAAACTAGACAAAAGGATTCTTGTTGTGAGTTCTTAATAGATACTGTAAATATCAAATTGACTATTTATAGTTTTTGTTTGCCTAGTCTAAAACTACATTGATTTTTTTATGTCTGTTTTCCCACTAGTTTCTAACAGTCAATTGTTACATATTAGGAATTTTGAGACACCAATGATGTTTAAAGAAATAAGTGAAAAGAGACTGATAGTCAATAAGTTATATTAAAACAGTTATAAATACCCAAAACTCACTTACTTATTTCTACTTCGGTTTGCTGTCATCTGTGCTGTTGAGATGATTTGTCTATTTTATCTATGTGTATGGTAAAATGCTATATAGTTGTAGACTATTATGCAACTCTTCCCAAACGGTGTTGTGACATCCCTTCCCTGTCTTGAAAACAGCCAACCAGCTTGAAAATGGACTGCCCTCTAGTGGCCTCTAAGGGTCATTACCTCACAGAAATGGGTAAACTGCATTTTCAAGACTTCCTCACAAAGAGCCATTTATTAAACACCAGTACACAACTATCTCAGACTAACCAAATATGCAGACTAACTTACGAAAACATATTGACTTCAATGATTACTTTGAAATGTTTCCAAAATGAGATATTTGTGTACATACATCCATGAGTAAGCCAGAATCACGACAAAATTTAAAGACATTAACTGTCTTTTACTTGTGATTCTAGAATTGAATAGTCCTTACAGGACTGGTTCAACTGATTCAGAGAGTTTTGGGGCTGCAAAATAATCTGGAAATAGATATGGAAGGAAAAATGGGAGTGAGGTAGAGAAAACAGCGAGGTACAGAGACAGCTGACTAGGTGTGTCTTACTGTTTACTTTATCTGAATAGAATTTGAGTAGTGGTCACTTGTGACTGCCTGGAGTTTGGCTGCTGTGATTGGCTGAGATGAAGTTGCTGTTACTTCTACCGTATGCTTTCAACTAGCGTATGTACTGGGTTAGGTTGTGGTTTGTAAGGGGCTTGCTAAAGAGGCATTTTCAGGCCAAATTTAATTTGATTTAATGGGTTCATTTCATGTGAGAACATACAGAAAGTTATTCAATACTTTTCTTTTCCCTTCTTTATCTCTTTTTTCCCTCTCTCTCTCTCTCTCTCTTTTTTGATAAGTACATCTTGATTCTTTTTTCATTTTTTTCCCTTCCCCACCCTTCCCACTCCTTCCATCTCTTGGTCTTCTTTTCTACAAAAGCTCAATCTCCCTGTCTCCTATTGTCTATATTTTATTTTTCTCTTTAATTTATTTGTATTTTGGGTTTCTAATGTAAGAGAAATCATGTGATATTTAAGTTCATATGTCTGATTTATTTCACTTAACATGATCTCAAGGTGCATCCATTTTTTTTATAAGTGACTCAACTTCATTTTTTCTTTAGCAGTACTCTGTTGTATATAACTATCACATTTTCTTAATTTGTTCATCTGTTGATGGACATATAGGCCGCTTCCAAGATTTAACTATTATGGATTGTGCTGCTATAAATATAGCTAGGCATCTATCACTGTAATATGATGTCTTTGACTCTTTCCAGAAGATTCCTAGAAGGTGACTAGCTGGGTCAAACCGAATATTTAGTTTTAGTTTTTGAGGAATTTTCCTATTGCTTTCCATAGTGGTTTTACTAGTTTACATTCCACCAAGAATGTAGAAGTGTTCCTTTTTCCCTGCAGCCTCACCAACTTTTTTTCTTTCCTTTCCTCTTTCCTTTCTTTTCCTCTTGTGAAGATGGAGCTCAGGACCTCACATGTGCTAGGCAATCCCACATGTCAGCCACATCCCAAGCCCCATTCTATGAATTTTGTACTCTGTAAGATCCTTTTTCCTAAAAATGATCCAAATAGACCATATTTGCTAGTGTTATTGTTGCATGAGTTAAAAAGTATATTAAATAGAAGAGTTTTCATTCAAAACTATATAATGTCTATAAAACATACCATCTAGCAGGTTTTTAAATGGATACTCATTGATTGAGCATTTTGTGTGTTCTTACTGGTTGTTTTTAAATTTTTCCTGTTTTTTTATTACGGGGGAGTCACTAAAATTCCTAAAATTAAAACTATTTGCCTCCAACTACACAGAGATCAGTAATTCTGTATGAGTGCTTCTTTCAAAAATAAAGAATCTATGTTGGCACAAATTGGAAATGGAATGAGATGCCGGAAAGAGAATAGGATTTAAATTTGGAATGAGTGCTACTCAGAATTAACATGTCATGACTATGGAGGAACAAATGTAGTTAACCATCTATCAATTCAGCATGGCATACATATGCTACTGAAGGTGATCAGAATATGACACTTTACACTATATCACTTTACCATAGGGATTATCTTGAGTTGGAGACTGAATAGGTACAGGAAAACCTCTCTGTACTCCCCTATCTGCCTGAAGACAGGTCATACATTTCTCTCAAGAAAGAAATCCTTGGTATACCAAGAAGATCAACTTTTATGACTTGAAATAGGCTATCAAGACCAAAATGAGTTCGCATGAGCAATATTTACTAAAATAACCCTTATCTTCTATTAGTTCTCCCATAAATTTTTAGTCACTTACTTACGATCTGTCACTCCCGAAGGTCAATTCTATCTTCCTTTGTTAAAATGGTATTTGGCGTTTCTGTCAAAATTAATGTATGTAAAATAAAATTGTGTACTTTTTGCCTTTTGTTTGTTTACTTTACAAGCCCCAAAACACTGGCTGCAGAGAAGAAATATTTTTGAGATGTAATAATTAAATGAAAGATTCTGAGATATGCATATATGTTATTCACCTTGGTATACATTAACATAAATTGATTAAGTAAATCTGGATCAACTGGCTTTTGAAGAGCCTTGGCATATGCACAGGAAGAAATCAAGAAAGAACGACCCTCTTACTTTCTTGATTTTGTCTGAATAAAGACCTTTTCCTCTAATTTGATGATCTCATTTATCCAGAGCTCTTTTCTCCTCAGTAACTACCCATGACCAAAATAAAACAAAGCAAAAGATAGCAAGTTTTGGACTTCCCTTCCCCCAAACTTTAAAAGATCCCCCAAATCTCTCTGTAACCTGTTCTTCCTTACTTACTCTCATTATCCAGCCAACTCTAGCCAAGTTCTACTCTATCCAGCTCTACTGTAGCCAAGTTAGGTTCTTATTATCTCTTAATTAAGCCATGCTCTTTTATTTACCCAAAATATCATCCTTTCAGTTTTTCTACATAGGAAAATACTAAGTTTTTCAGTCATAATCATTTTCTTCTTTTTTTCAAGGCTTCCTGGTGGTCTCACACCACGTGCACTCACTCTTAGTTTCAATTTTTTAGCTCCCACAGTACTCATTTATGACACTTCTCATTGGTGTATTTGTTTAGGTTTTCAGCCTATCTGTGTGAGTACATTCACCTCATCATATGGAATATAAATGCTTTGGCAGCTTCAACTTTCTATAACTCTCTCCTTACCACCCAGAGCCTCACACTTTTCTAAGTAAATGACACAAATTCAGTAAAGTTTGGCATCTGAATATATCTGGTGCCTAAAACAGTGGCAGTTTTTTTTTTCTCCCACTTCCTCCACTATTCTTCCTCCTTTTACCTTTTTCTCAATTTGGTAGAAAAATTGCAGTACAAAGCTGGGCGTGGTGGCACATATCTTTAATCCCAGAAGCTGAGGCAGGAGGATTGCTGTGAGTTTGAGACCAGCCTGGGCTACAAAGTGAGTTCAAGGCCAGCCTGAACTGCATGGAGAGAACCTGTCTCAAAAAATAGGGCTGGGGATTTAGCTCAGTGGCCTAAGCGCCTGCCTGACAGGTGAGTTCGATCCCCAGCACCTAAGAAAAAAAAAAAAAAAGAAAGAAAGAAAAATTGCAGAATAAAAGTCCAATATTCAGATATATCTGCTTTTCATTTAATGTAAAACAGTGAATTTTTGGTTGTTTACCAAATAAAAATAACACTGAATTGCTAAAACTTTATGACAATAAGTGAATCAAGATACTTTTCCTATCAATGAATAAAAAAGGTATCTTTTGCTTATACAAAGGCTCACAAAGAATGAGGTATATGAAAAACAAATCAAGGACCTTCCTCTGCGGGCAAGATGGCCGGGGGGCGGGGCAAGGCTGGGACAACCGCACCTTTCACGTTTGGATCTCGCCACCTTGGATGTTACCAAGTTGACGCCACTTTCACATGAAGTTATCAGCAGACAAGCCACAATTAATATAGGTACCATTGGTCATGTAACTCATGCGAAATCCATGGCTGTAAAAGCCATTTCTAGAGTGCACACTATCAGGTTAAAAAACGAACTAGAGTGAACCATCACAATCAAGCTTGGATATGCTAATGCTAAGATTTATAAGCTTGATAACCCAAGTTGTCTTTCACCAGAATGCTATAGACCATGTGGAAGTGGTACACCTGATGAGTTCCCCACAGACATTCCAGGACCAAAGGGAACTTCAAATTAGTCAAACATGTTTCCCTTGTTGACTGTCCTGGCCATGACATTTTGAGGGCAACTATGCTGAACACAGCAGCAGTGATGGACGTAGCTCTCCTGTTGATCACTGGTAATGAATCTTGTCCTCAGCCTCAGACTTCTGAACACCTGGCTGCAATAGAAATCATAACACTGAAGCATATTTTGATCTCACAGAATAAAATTGATTTGGTAAAAGAAGCCAGGCTAAAGAACAATATGAACAGATCCTTGTATTTGTACAAGGTACAGTAGCAGAAGGAGACCCCATTATTCCAATTTCTGCCCAGCTTAAATACAATATTGAAGTTGTCTGTGAGTATATACTACAGAAAATACCAGTACCTCCCAGAGACTTTACTTCAGAACCTCGATTTATTGTTATTAGGTCATTTGATGTCAACAAACCTGGTTGTGAAGTTGATGACCTTAAGGGAGGTGTGACTGGTAGTAGTATTCAAAAGGGAGTACTGAAGGTGGGCCAGGAAACAGAAGTCAGACCTAGTATTGTTTCCAAAGACAGTGAAGGAAAACTCATGGGTAAACCAATCTTTTCCAAAATTGTATCACTTTTTGCAGAACATAATGATCTTCAGTGTGCTCTTCCTGGGGGTCTTACTGGAGTTGGCACAAAAATTGACCCCACCTTGTGCAGAGCTGACAGAATGGTGGGGCAGGTCCTTGGTGCAGTTGGAGCTTTACCTGAGCTATTCATGGAATTAGAAATTTCCTATTTCCTGCTTAGATGGTTTCTAAGTGTATGCACTGAAGGTGACAAGAAAGCAGCAAAGGTCCAAAAGCTGTCCAAGAACGAAGTGGTCAACACAGGATCTCTGTCAACAGGAGGGAGAGTCAGTGCTGTCAAGGCTGATTTGAGCAAGGTCGTTCTGACTAATCCTGTGTGCACAGAAGTGGGAGAAAAAATTGCCCTTAGCCGAAGAGTTGAGAAGCACTGACATTGAATTGGTTGGGGTCAGATAAGAAGAGGAGTGACAGTCAAGCCAACCATAGATGATGATTGAAAAGTCCCAGTTAAATAATATATCTGGATGCAGCTGGAATTTCTCTGAAGATATATTTTCAAAGCAATACTGGGGAATTAATTTCACAGCTCATTACCTTAGTAGGTAGCTGTAAGGTTATTCTCTTTTAGGGTAATAAAAATCTAACCTCTAGTACTAATAATGAGATCTGCAATAAATGTAAAAGTTGGTGTAATGTTGGATTGAATCTACATTTTAGCAGAAGTAAAGCATTTCCAAGTCAGGTCTAATTTATACATCAATACAGGTTTGAAATGAAGCTGCTACAAACCAGCCTTCTCTGTAGCAAACGTGCCACTGAACCTGTCTGAAATAAAGTTCTTCTTCTTCTTTTTTGTGAAAAAAAAAATCAAAGAAGAATACTGAAAGCCAATGTGTAATTTTATATCTAAACAATTCTCTCCATAAATAATTGCACATATCTAATTTGCTTAGAAGCTTTTTGAAATTGAAATTGAGGGTTATTCCAATTTTAGTTTGAAAGAGTAAAGGAATACATCATAAGTAAACAGAAGGAAATCAAAATTTTAGATGTCTTTTTCCTAGTTAATTCCTCATAATAGAATACTGAGTGGAAGTGAGAATATTGATCAATGTTAAATAACTCATATTTTATTATATTTATTCTTTTTCTATTTTCAGGCTCTACAGATTCTTTTCAAATTAAATTACATGGGATTCTTTTCCTTTTTCTTTCTTCTTGTATTGGTTTGTCCAGTGTCCTCCCAAGGCCTCATGTAATCTGAAAGGGGCTGAGTCTGGTGTTCGTGATTTGTTTGTTGTCTAGCACTGGGATTGGCGATGTAAGTGCTGCACCTGCCCAGGGGTGGAGCCGACATACAGTGTAAGGGCGGGAGGACAAGAGTCTTCCCTCTCTTGCTCTCTCTCTCTTGCTGGTTCCCGTGCCTTGCTGTTTGGTGGCTGCCATAAATGGCTGCCTTGCCATGGCATGCTGCCTTGGAGCCAACTGAGTATGAACTGAAACCTTTGAGAACTATAAGAAATAGACCTTTCCTTCCTTCATTTTGGGCATCAGGAATTTTGTCTCAGCAAACAGTGAAAAGTAACCAAGACACTTCTCCTTCCCTTTTCCCACCTCTTCCTCCTCCTTCTCTTCCTCCTCCCCCCACTCCTCCTCCTCCTTCTTTTTGACAGTTCATCTCCTTACCAATCTGGAGAGAGCTAGAAGGAAGAGTTTGAAGAAAGGAATGATTTGCAATTTTCTTTCTAACTGAGCTCTTTTTTTTCTTTCTCTCTCTACTAAGCTATTTAGACAATCCTTGTAGAAATTCTGAGTGAAATATGGCTTGCATTTTCTTGAACACTGCAGTTAGAAGCTCCATGTATCAAAACTAAAGTAGACACACAATCATGCAGATCCAAATTTGCTTAAAAGAAAATAAACATGTGAAGAGACAGGAAAAAATTTATCTTTAGTGTCATACAACTCTGAAGTGATAGTGGGACATGTATGGCCCTACAGTTCACCAACTTCATGAATCAAGGCACTTCTTACATTCATGAAAGCTTATCCAAGTATAAAACACAGTTTGTGGAAGAAGATATAGAAAGCAAGAAAGTTGGTATAATCAAAATTCAGTTGGCTTCCAACATGTAAATTTTTCATAGCATTATCATAAGACATCTTTAATTGATAATCCTCTTGCTGTGTATGGAATTGGAGCAGAGAGATATCCAGTTGTACTTTGGAGATGTTAATTACTCTGTCCTGATCTGATTAGGAAATCATGGGCCCTGTCTCTTTATAAACATGAGGATTACACAGCAGCCAGTAAGTGGTCTCAATGGGAATGTCCAGTGAAATGTAGTAGAAAGAATGAAAGATTCTCCTGTCATCATTTCCACTTAAATTGCCATTCCAAAGCTCCATATTTATATGTTTTGGCTTTGAATTAAAATAGATCAAATCAAAATGCCTCAAATAAGTCATTTATTCTAAGCATGTAAGTGAAATAACAAAAGCATTTTGTTATTATAAATTCTATACCACATTCCTGTTTATTTTTCCACTTTCACCTTTAAAAAAAAAATCAGTTACTTTTCTCTCTTATGAATTGCCCTGACTTTGTTCCCTATTTTTCTGCCAATCTAGTCTATTTTAAAATGAATCTCTTCTGGCCCACTAAAAATGTAAATTTGGCTTCTAGTCTATTTCTATGCCTGCCGTGTAAATTTAGTACAGCAAGTCAAATGGAGCAAGTCAAAGAAGAAAATCCAAGTAGAAAGGCTCTTTAATGTTGGTGCAGTCCCCTTCTTTACTTGTAAATATAAAAATAAAGCTACTTGATTGCTTCTCCCCTTAAAAAAAAGTCTGATGAAGAGAAAGGTCCTCAGCTACAAATTTATTTAGAGTTTTGTAATTAACTGTTTCATAACTCAAGTTGACTTTGTACAAGCAAAAGAGCAGCTACAAGAAATTTGTAGTTCAGATTCAGGTTTCCAGATTCAGTTTCCTGCATCGTGAAGATTGCAGCTTGCGATCTCTAACCTTCACTTACAATGTCATAGTCCGTTTCATGTTTTTTTTTTTTTTTTAAATGGTTACTCAGAAGCATCATACTTAAATATAAGGGTGAAGAACTCTATCTGGAACTATGCATTTTTTGTTCTGTTTTGTTTTGTTTTGTTTTTTAACTAAAAAATCATGTAAGGCAGAAAAAAATTTTAAGTTTGGCGTCATCTTTTTGGTTTTTTCTTATAACTCAACAAATTCGCCAAGTTAACAGGTTATTTTATAAGATATTGTGGGAATAAAACTAGTAATGAAGTTGACCATGGAATCCAGTTGAATTTTGTAATAGTTTCTGATAGGTAGAAGCTGGGAATATTTTTAGAAAGGATTATACCAAACACGCTGGAAACCATGAGCGTGTCCCATTTATGGGTACTTTGATCTGCTGATAAGAATGAAGTTTAAATTTTGCCTTTTGAAAAATTTTTGTCGTTTTTATTTGTTTTGGTGTTTTGCTGTTGCCCCTGGAAGCATTACTTGTTTTGTATAATTTTCTGTGAGAAAATCCTTTTCTCCTATTTATTTATTTAGCTGTGCTCTCCTGACCCTGTTTTACTTCATGTGGGACTATAACGAGGCAATGTTGCCTCTACTCATAAATTTTAAGCGGCAGTCTGTGAATCTTCTTCAAATGAGTCAGCAGTTTCCTTCCTTACACAGCGTAAGTTTGCTAAATTTCTTATAATGTGCATCATCAGTCTAAGAAACTTCAATTCATTTCATTGAATTCTCACCTTTTTGTTTTTCACAAACTAGAACAGAATGCCTCACTAGAAACAGAAGCACTGGCAACTTACTAGGCAAATAGTAATAACAAAATGAATTTAGTAGAATTTTTGAACAAGATTGGCATTATCTTTAAGAACATGATCCCTGGCCAGGCATAGTGGTGCATGCCTATAATCCTAGCATTCAGAAAGTTGAGACAGAAAGATGGCTGATAGTTTGAGGCCAGCCTGGGCTGCGTGGTGAGTTCACGAGTTCAAGGCCAGCCTGAACTACACAGTGATACTCTGTCTCAAAAAACACCAAAAAAAAAAAAAAAAAAAAAAACCAACAAAAAAAAGAGTACCTTAGGAAAGCCATAAATGTTGCATTATATTCATCTTTGCACACACCCTTTAGCTTCTCCCACTTCTCTTTCCTGGATATTGCTCATAGCTTTCTTTAATGTAATATAAAGTATCCTTATGGTTTTAAATGAAGAAATTAGAAAGCTTATTAACATGTTTAAACTTTATGGAAGAGGGAGACACTTTCACAGTAAAAGGACTTTTTACTTATTTAAGAAAACAGAAGACCTTTAGACAATGGTCTACCAAATCACAGGTGGTCCTCTTAAAATTTGTTCATATTAAAAATTTCTTTATCAGTCTGTACTACATATCACATGAGTGCTAATAAAATGTCCCCTGACTAATGAACAGCTGTTATTATTGGTTAAGCTGATTGAAATGGAGAATTATGGCCAGCTGCAAAATGCATTCAGGAGTGGTGAGAGAAACTGGCAGCTGCTATTCTACTTTCTATAAATATTTTTAATTAAAATTTGCCTCTTGCTTTTCAATTTGTGTAATAGCTGAGATTTTTAGTTAGTTCCTTTAGGGCTAAAGGGCTATCTTTCTCACCAAAAGAGGTTTTTAACTCTTCTATTAATAATGAATATTAACAATAATGATGGCATACTGTTGCCTGATAGAAAAATGAGCTGCGTAAAGAAATTCTCCTTCTTTTTTAGAATAATGTGCACCCAAGAATTTCAATATTTTATTTGCTTTTAATACTTGTATCCTGTTAAAAAATCCCAGTTCTTTGTCAGGAATTTTTATAAACAGTGAGGCTAGTGAATAGAATTATCTTAGAAGCATCTATATGGGACCAGCATTAGGAATAAAAGACACAAACTTCCCTAGCCCACACATTTTGTTTACTAAAATTCTGAATTTTGAATTTCTGAATTTCTGAGTCTTAGGACTCTCCTCCCATTCCTGACAGCTTCCTTTCATCTCATTGACCATTGCTGTCCAACATGATGATCTCTGGAGTTTAGTTCTCAGGCCTCTTGCCTGCACACTCTCTTCAGATATTCTCAGCTCTTGTGTGGTTTCAACCAAGATCGATGATGTACAAACCTAATTCTCCAGCCCAGTCTTCTCACCTGAGCTGTAGGTTTTTGGTCTGGATTCCTTAACTCTCATTAATTTCACCACATCTGTTCCTCCTTCTGTCTTTCTCATCTTACTTAATGGTGCCTATACAGTATCTCTTGTGACACTGAAACCAGAAACCTTGAACTCATCTGAGATTTTCCTTTTCCCTTTATATTCTTGACTAAATCTTAACATTATCCAAGCTATAATGATTTTTCTTTGTAAATATTTCTCAGTTCCCTCTACCTTCATCTCTCTTGCTACAACCTTTTTATCTGGATATTATAATAGCTTCCTCATTGTTCCCCCATCTTTGCATTCAGCCTTACAAAGTTATCTTCATTACACATAAAATGAAAGTTAACCATATCTTATCCTTGCTTAAAAGTTTTCATTGGCTTCCTACCATTTGAGGACAAAGTTTGAAGTTTTTTTTATTTTAAAGATAGTAAAATCTAACAAAACATAACAGAACAAAGTCAATCAAAACAAAGCAGTAGAACCAGTGCAGAACTTCAAAGCACAATACTAGGAAAACAATAACTACTATAGTATATCTTGTTATCATCACAATAGTTAACAATTCCATCATGTATAGTAAAATCAAACCAAAAACAAAACAATAAAATCAATCAAAACAGGATATGAAATAAAGCAGACAAAATTAATCAGGATAAAGGAAAACAATGAGAACAATATTGGACCTCATAGAGGAGACAGAAGGGAATCCCCCATATTTGCTACATTGCTTGTTGTCATCCTCCCAAGAAATGCTCAGACTGCCAGCCCCAGGCCTGCAAAATCAACCAAACAATACAACCATTTAGTTGCTTAATGTACCTTAGTTGCTATCAACTTAGCTGGTCCTCTGAACGAGCAGGTTGCTTATGGGAGGCAGGTGTGTGTGTGTGTATGTGTGTGTGTCTTGATTCTCAGCCTGTGGTAGGCCTATGGGAGGTGCAGATCTTTCTCTGCCTGGAGTTCACACCACTCACGCCACTCACCAGGAAGGCTGGTTAGTTGTCTTCTGGTTGGATCCTCCCTGACCCAGCATGGCGGGTCCTCAGGAGGCATGAATCTTTCTCTTTCTGGAGTCTGTGCTGCTCCTGCCACTCATGCAAAGTTTGAAGTTTTAACATGGAACATAAATTCATCTATCAGCAAGTCAAAATTTATTTCTTTTGCTACTCCCTGCTTCATACTACAAGCCACGGTGCTACTAAGGTTTGCAAGTTCCACAACACCACTCTTTGAACATATAGCTTATCTACTTAATATTCTGGTGAGGTCTTCTACTGAGGTACCCTTAACACCTTCCAGGCCATGAATGAGGTTTTTATTTCCCTAGATTACATGACTCTGAACCAAGTGTGTATGCTATAGCATCTATCAAAATATATCATTTTTGTCTGTCTATATCTCTGAATATGGCATCAAAGATCAGGTCATAGCTGGGTGTGGTGGTGCACCCTTTTAATCCCAGCACTCGGGAGGCTGAGATAGGAGAAGCGTTGTGAGTTTGAGGCTGGCTTTGGCTACAACATGAGTGCAAGGCTGGCCTGAGCTACATAGTATGACCCTGCTTCAAAAAACCAGGGCTGGGAGTTTGGCTCAGTGGCTTAAGTGCCTGTCTGGCAGGCACGAGGCTATGAGTTCAATTCCCGGTGCTGAAAAAAAAAAAAAAAAAAAAAAGATCAGGTTATATTTATTCTTGTGTCTCATAGTGTCTGACATAAATGTAAATTTTCACGATATAAAAATAAAGGATTTCAAGTAATAAAATTAGATTAGCTTTTCAGGGAGTCTTACACATTAAATAGGTAGAACTGTGGAAATCAGAATTTTGAAAAGCACTTGTCAGTTTTAATAAATAATTTATTAGTGAAAGCAGGAGAAAATATTGTATGTCTTTTATTTACAAAGGATATTCAGACAAAGCAATTTATTTTCATGTAATGACATACCTCACTGGTTTAATTAATTTCCTTCCAATGAGCTAAGACTTGTGCTTCAGATATCTTCATACAAAGGACAGCTGTTATGATATATCATTAATAAACCCATTGTTACATCTTAAATAACCTATGGAACTTTATTTGAGCCTTTCTCAGCTGAGAAACCAAGACTTAGAGACAAATCTAAGGATAAGAATTCAGACATTAATAAGTTCATGACTGAGATTTTGTTTGCCTTTAAAACTTGAGCACTGTAGCAGAAATACATAAAACTTCCTAAGAATGAACGTTTCATGTAGTCTAACTTTCTCTGTATTCAAGAGATAACCAAACCTCCTAATCCTGTCAATAGAGCTGATTAACCTATTATGGAACCTCTCTTCTCACAAATATGTGGTGTAGATTAATTAGGGTTCTACAGAAACACAAAACCAACAATATCTATTTGAATATATACAGGGAAAATTGACAATGTAAAAACTTGAAAAATAGGGGAATCTGAAAAAGACTAAAATAAATGTTTTTATTATATTTAAGAGTTTAAAAAAAAAGAATTAAAACTCAGAACAAAGAATGGGATACTGGAAAAAGAGTAAATAAGAAAAAAATAAAACTTAAAGACATCAAGTGAGTTTATTTTACCTAAAGTTAAGAAAACTGCAATTTAGTGTCTCTAAGTTTCTTTACCTTGCATGGTCTGTCGTGACAGAATATTAAAACATTGTCTTAATGTCTCTCTTTGTAAGCCTTTGTGGTTCAGCCCAAGCACATCTAAGATAATTAGGGATATCTGTTAGGTTCAAATTACTTGTCAGTTTACATTTTCATCTATAAACACACTTTCTGTTTATGGACAATGCATGTCATTCCAAACAAGGGCTAAATTTCCATTAAAGGGCTATTGTTGACCAACTCAGTTTTTTGGAAGACAAAAGTATTAACCTATTGTTCAAAACAGCACTTAACTTCTATTTGCAGGATTTCAGAAACACAAAATTGATTTCTTAAGACTTGATGAGATCTGTTTCTTCTTCTGGTTATTTTCCCTGCTTTAAAATACTAATATTCATAAAAAATTTAGTGTTTTAAATTTAGTTCTCACACCACTGCAATCCCAGTTGAAGAAAACAAGCATATAAATACAGCTTTTTTTTTTTTTTAAATTTTCTACCCCATCCTCTGAGGCCAGTATTTTTTAAATTAAGTTTTATTGGTACAATTTAGGTACAATGATCACATTTATCACAGGGAATTTATACCTGTACATGGTACATCTCAATTTTTTTCCCTATTTCCCTCCCCTTCCTTCAACCCCTCTTCCGCTCACTATTTACAAAAGCTTTGTTTCCAAAAGCTTTTTTTCCTTCTTTTCTCATTATTTTTCCTTTTCCCTTCCTTTTCCTCCACACTCCCTAGTTCCCTTTCCCATCTGAACATTTTCTTCCCATTTTACAAACAGTAACAAAGAAAATTCAGGCAACCTGAGGTCTTTTCATAAAGCAAATAATAGCATAAACAAAAACAAGATCCATGAGTTCAGAAGTTAGTATTCCAAAACTCTTATGCTCCAAAAAGAACTCTAATATTTGGTCCCTAGTAAATGTAATGTGATAAAGAGTTGCTATAGTGAAATTCTTTCACATTTCATAGATTCATCAAATTGTTTATTTAACAAATGTTTATTAAGTACATATTCTGTGCCAGACTTTATGCTTGACATAGGATTAAAAAACAACAACAACAATAGCACACAAACAAGCAAAAAAACCAACTTCAAGGACCTCCAAAGAACACAGTATGTGCAGTCTAGTGGTCTTACATACCGTCTACTGAAAATACTACCGATGACCTCTTACCTATTGATATGGTTTGTCCCCTCCAAAATTCATGTTGAAATTTGATTGCTGCTGTGGTGGTAATGGAAGGTGTGGCCTGTAAGAGGTGATTAGGTTTTTAGAGGGATTAATACCTTTCTCTGGAGAGGTCTTGTTCTCAGGACTGGATTAGGTACCATTACAGTGTGGTCATGAAACAAAGTTGATCGCTATGTTTTGTTTCTCCTATGTACTCTGGGCTTGCTTTTCCACTCTTTTTGCCATATTGTGAAATAGTATAAGGCCCCAGAAGCCAAGAAATCCCAGCACTATACTTTTGGATTTTGGAACTTCCCGAATCATGAAGTATTAAACTTTTACTCTTTATCAATTTCCCAATCTCAGGTATTTTTTTATAGCAATAGGCAATAGACTAAGACTCCTATAAATCTTGATATAACTTAAACACAGAAAAGAAAGTTTATAGCAACTAAAAATGAAATTTATACTTAACTGAAAGTTTCTTCTTCAGGTAAAGTGTCTTTCTGGCAATTATAATAGATAACATTTACTAGAGATTTCCCTGCATACAACATGTGGTAATTGTTGTTATTATTTTTAAAGATGAAGTCCTATATGGTCTGTGTTTCTGTGCAGTCACTTAATCCCCAAAGTCCTATGCTAGTGGTAATAAAAGAGTGGAAATTTAATCTGACAATGATGTTCAGAACTGGGGCCTTTGGGAGGTGATTAGATGTCAGTAAGATTGTTAGGGTGGCACCACGAATATCCTGGTGGCTTACAAAAAGGGCAGAAGGGAGATGTGCGACTACAGACATGTGAGCCCCTTGTCTTTTGCATGTGGCACAGTGTGTCACCCTGGGACTCTGGCAGTGAGGAAGTCCTCATCAGAATTCAGCCAACATCAACATCATGTCCTTTAACTTCCAAAACTATGAACTAAATAAACCTCTTTTCTTTATAAAGTTAGCCTACTCGATATTTAATTATAATAATAAAAACCGGACTAACACATGAGGAATCTAAACATTACTGAGGTTCTATAATTTGTCCAACATTGCAAGGTTTGAACCAGGTGATCTGACTTTACAGGGATAGTGTACTGACATTTTCAAAATACTTTATTTAATAAGATACAAAGAACTTCTCATATTGCCAAGATGTTTAAGTATCTGAGAAATTGAGAAATGTCTTCTCTGGAGTAGGAAATATGCTCCATGATGTGCAGTTGGAGGCAGACTTATACTTCTAAATACACACATGTTCTGTCTCAGACTTTCTCTCTCTCACCATTGAGTTTAGAGTGGTCACATCTCTGGGTATCTCAAAATAAAATTAGTTTCATCTTTGTGTCAAGACAGGGTGGTGCTGGCAACTTTATTTTCATTTAGTTAAAACTACAGTATTCCCACGTTTATTGGTCAACACCTTATAGCTAGAAGATAAAATTCTATGAAAAAACTAAACAAAGTTTGCCACCCAAACAAATAGAAACATGTCATGATCAATTGTAAGCTGCTGCTAAGTGCACAAAGCCTACTCTAAATTTTCTTAATATCACCCTTCTATATATGATCACTATTATTAGAGTTGATCAGTTAGCATTATATGCCTCTCTGACAAAAACTCGGTGAACATGGAAAAATAGCAATTTAATGTAAATTTTCCAAGGTGAGGCAGCTTCTTTAAAATGTCATTAAAAAAATAAATGTCATTAAAAACTAAATTCATTCTGTTTCTTCTCTGTCAACCTCAGTAATAATGACTTTCATCCTCTCCATTTCTTATTAATGGTTGTATTTCCAGCAGGAAGAATGAGAAAGGCAGAGCAACATGAAGTTCTCTTATTCCCCAGTGACTTCCAACTAAAGCTCATTGGCCAGAATTGAGTTTTACACCTACTCTTACCTGAAAGAGAAGCTGGGAGTTAAGCTTCAATAGTAGAGGAACAAGAGAGGGATATTAGAAAAAAAATCATATACATCTTTTCTTGTATGTTTACCTTGGAAACTATGGAAACCCTAGAGACGCTTCCATGTGCCTGCTGTGTATGTGACTCAGCTCTTGTTTTGGTGAGACGAGGTCTAATAATTGAGGTCTTTGCTAATTTGCTTGATTACCTCAGGGAGGAAATGAGTGGGTGCAAACTTCCAAGGCAGCACTTTCAGGGTATGCGACAGCTTGCTATAAATTAGAAGAAGGTATTTCCTAGGCCAAAAAGGGAGTACTCTCTGGGACAAAATGACCCACTAAGGTATCACATGGATTTTCTGTCCAGTGCATTTCAAGCAGAGGCAAGTGAGAATCATAGGATTTCAAAATTGAACTTCACTCTTTGCACACAATTCAGTGCCTTTGGATGATCAAAGACATAACTTGTCTGCACTTAGTCCCCAAGCAGCACCCAAACTGTCCTTGCAGAGAAGGACCTTGAACATTCCACTGAATTGAGGAGATTTGAGTAGGACTCCAACATCTTATCACTGGAAGGGACTTTAGAATTCATTTATTTCAAGCTCTCTTGGTTTTATCTGAGAAAATGAAAGTCCAGAATATTAAGTAATTTGCCTTTAATCCCAGCACTCGGGAGGCTGACGTAGGAGGAGCGTTGTGAGTGCGAGGTCAGCTTGGGCTACAACGCGAGCACAAGGCCGGCCTGAGCTACATAGTGCGACCCTGCCTCAAAAAAACCAGGGCTGGGAGTTTGGCTCAGTGACTTAAGTGCCTGTCTGACAAGCATAAGGTTGTGAGTTCAACTCCTGGTGCCACAAAATAAATAAATAAATAAATAAAAAAGAATATTAAGTAATTTACATCAGGATACCCAGATAAAGATCTCTTTGGTGTCCTTTTTGTCTCTACCAGCTGGAAAAAGTAGGAACACTCTAGTGGTATGTTTCCATAGCACTCCATATAGCTGTATGTAGTACTTAATTGAAAATATTTGGTTAACATCTATTTGCCTTTTAGTTCAGTTTAGTGTCTGCCTTCTACTTTACACTAAAGCTCATACACAGATCTCATTAAAAGTATCTGTCTCATTAAATGCAGTATTTTTGTATTCTAGTATAGTTTGGGAGGTAAAGTAACTACTTGATATATCTTTATGAAATGGGGAATGAAAGACTATATGGTTAGAAAGATGCTAACACCTGATACAGATTGTGGTTTTTTCCCAAATCACCAGCATTTCTAAGTTCACTGTTGTCCAGATCATGAGCAGAAATTAGATACAGAGCCAATGCTATACTAGACTAGGGAAGATTTCTCCAGCTGTCCAGCTGTTCCATTCCTGACCACTTCATCATCCATTTTCCTAGAATTTAGGAGTATTTAGCTTCATCCTGTTTGTGAATCTGTGAGTGAAGAAAAATAGAGATATTTTCAGTAAAATGTACCACCATTTGAGAAGACATTGACTACCTGGCTGTGCTATAAATGCAAAAATTTTTGTGGGTATTGAACCAAACAGACTTTTAAGTAGAAAGCTAAAGAGATTATACTAGCATCTGCCATGGTAAATCCCACACGTTCTTCATAGAGCTGCCTGGGGTGGTACGAAATGCGTAAATACTTTTCTTATTCTCTCTCCTTGTATCTTCTATCTATCCAGCCGGAGTGCAGTTAGAAAGACACTATTTTTGTCACATTTTTATAGTGTGCTGTTTATCTTATGTTTTCAATGGCTTCCTCCTGGTGTGGAGAAGGGTGGTCTTAGCATTTTAAGGTTATACAGATAATTTCCTAGTTTAATCCCATAGATGCTGTCTAGAATCCAGGAGGCTAGAGAATGCCCTCAGACTGCACAGACTGCCTCGTCAGAAAGGCACAAGGAGACGGCTGTCTCTCTGTCCTCCATTAAGCAAGGTAAGAATTCATTATGGAATCACTCATTGTTGCATCTTCTAAATCTATTTATAAACAGTTACGTTTCCTGCAGGATGAGACACAACACAGTCAGGACTGGTGGTGATTTTGAAAGATCACAGGATTGTTTAAGTACCCTTTAGAGCAGATAAGGCTCTCCAGAGTGGTTAAAAAAACAAAAGGTTTGTATCCTCTTAAAAGGTAAAGTTTGGTAGCCCAGCATGGTGGCACAGGCCTGTAATTCCAGCACTTGAGAGACCAAGGCAGGCAGATCACCATGAGTTCCAGGCCAGCCTGGGCTACATAGTGAGTTCAAGGCCAGCCTGCATTACATAGCAAGACCCTGTCTCAAAACAAAACAAGGAAAAAAAACAAAACAAAACAAACAAACAAACAGGCCAAAGTTTGTACCATTTAAAGGGATTATCCTATAAACATTTTCTTTCCTGTTAAATTACAATCTGAATAATGCCTTTTGGTGTTAAGCTGATTGGCCTAACGATAATGATATTCATCTCATTAACATTCTTTTAAAACACTGATGAATCTCAGCCATTATGTGTTCTCATTTATTCAAAGCTTATATTCTAACAGTTTTAATAATATTTCATTGAATTTTGTCTACTGTAAAAATAATTCCTGATCTACTTAGTTCACAAACATGTGATAAACATTTTTAAAAAATGACAAAAACTACTCATTTGTGTGACTTTTCTCCTTAATTTGTTATCTTTCATTGCATTTTTTTCCCCAAAATTTCCATTGGGTTTGTTTTGGGCAATGGCTTATCGCTTATATCTTTAACATCATGGGAGTTTTCAAGTAGTTACTATAACAGACGTTGCAAGGTTAGTTTTGTTTTTTTTTTAACATTTTATCTACAGGTTGTAAAATAAGTCAAGTATGTTGTTCCTTTTCTTTGTCTGCCTACCACTTTTTCCTTAATATAGTTACCTTTAAATTAATATTATAAAATATAAAAACGGTGACTTGTTAAATTGTAATAGATGTTTAGTTAATGATGGACAAATATGAAATTTATTTTAGAAGAAAACAGAATATGAAAAGTCATCATTTAAGTGCAAGTACATTCAAATTGAATTCTAGCACTACTGATTTTCACTTTCCTCAGATTTTGTCTAAAAACAAATAACCTCTAAGAGTGAAGAACTACATTTAGTTAAATTTCAGTTGCATCTGGTCATTGATGTATGAAATTTTCTTCTGAAAAAATACCCTTTCTTTAGAAGAAAGTGAGCAACTGAGCCTTCCAGAAATTCAGTACTGTTAAAGATTCACTTTCTTTCTCTTTCCTATTTTAAATTTATTTTCTTTGAGCACTGCAAATGGCTGCCTCAGGAAGTGCTACTAGATGGCATAGATGAGCACAGTGCTTCCAAGGCTGGCACATCCCATCTTTGCTTTCCCAAAACCTGATCAAAGATGGGAGGAAAATAATCTACCTTATCAGATCAGTTTCATTATTAGCAAAGCAAGGTCACTAAGCACAAAATGGAAAGGCCCAGCCCACACAACAAGTTGTGAGTGTATGCTCATGCCAAGAAACTGCTCATTAGGTTTGCATTGTCTTACACACTCAAGAGAAACACAGTCTTTCTTTCTTTTTGTATATTGGTTTATTGCTGGAGAGTCAGGGAGGGACCCCCTAGAACATCTAGGATAATGCTGTCACATCACTCCCTTCTCAACTGAATTATCACTAACTGAGTAATCTTTTTACTGTGATTGTTATTTGTCTTGTCAAATAGGAGATAAACACAAGGAGATCAGGGATCTTATAGATCTTATTTGGCACAATAGACTCCTTGCCTAGCACTGTGCCTGATGCAGTGTAGGCAATAAATTTATTCAACAAATACTTAGTAAGTGTAAATGAGTGAGTGAACAAAGGAAAATTAATGCTCTTACATTAACAGGGCTTTTATGGGCCTAAAATTTACATCCTCTACAAAGAATTTCTCCCTTCATTTTACCAAATGAGTTTCTCTGAAAGCATACTGCATTTCAATTAGCAAAGAAAAAGAAGTCAAGGGAAATATGATTCTATTGTAACTATTAATAGGCACTTCAAATATCTGTTGCCATATAGCACATATCTCACAACATAATGATTTACAAACAAACATTTATGAATAGCCTGTTTTTGAGATCTGAACTGGGCCTTCTGATTTCTACATAACACTTGAAATTTAAGATTGGTTCTTTATTCAGGCATGTGAAGTGTTTTAGCTTGGGTTTTCTCAGAATAAGTTGGTCTAAGTAATTGAAATTCTTGTACTGCAGTTGTCTTATAAAGAAAGGATGCAAGTAGGAAGGTTACCCAAGATTACACATCTGATTGGGTAAAATAAGGGGAAGAGGCAATGTGTGTGCGTGCGCATGTGTGTGTGCGTGTGTGTGTGTGTTCTCTGGAAGACAAAAAAGAAAGAAGAGATATCAAAACCGTTGTACGTTTTCTTTTACATTCTATGTGGTAGTCATTTAAAATGTTTCAACATACTAAAATATTTCCAGAAGCAACAAACAATGATGTAATTAAAAAAAATTGACTTGTTCCCTAAGCAGTCATTGCAATGGCAGATAACCTGTAGAAGAGTAAGTTATTTTGCTTCTTTTTAGCTATATGTCATTAGATGAGATACTGACCTTCATGCACTGATGGGCATAATTGTCCAAGATTTGTTGAATAGATTAAATACAAAGACATGAGGCAGATAATGTGTAGTAAGTGACTAATAACAGGTACCCAATAAACAAGAAGGGTTATTATCCTCAGAAGTCTTGTGGTCTTAGGAATGTTAATACAGTAATTTCACAAATGGTAAAAAACATTTAAAAAGAGCCTTTGCTGTTTATTCTATACCTAGCAATTTTCAAAACCAAGGAAACCAATGAATAACGGTACATCACTCAGTGTTGCGGAAAATTTGTACATTTGGACTTAGTCCGTGAGCTAATGTCTCCCGACATTTGCATCCTTGTGGGTAATTTAAGAATTGACCAAAGATAAGGTTTTTGCATCTGATTGTTACCATTCCATGGATGTAGACAATCTTTAAATTCTTTACTCAAGTCATCATATGTAGCAACTCGCCCTCTAGTGGCAAGAACCAGAGATAAATATTTTTACTGAGAAAAAAAGTTTCCCATCCACACCCTGATTAAAGAAGTATGATTTATAAGTGTTTTGATGAATGCTTAGACTCGCTTCAGGTTGTTTTGGTATGTTTTGGGGATGAGGGTAGGTACTGAAAATCGAACTCAGGATCTCACGCTTGCCAGGCGGGCACTGCACCACTGAGCTAAATCCCTGGCTCATTTCAGTTTTGTGTTATGTCTGTGTAAAAACAATCACCCAAATCAACATCTTAACCCTCGTGCCAGCCTGGTGGCATTTACTTGTCATTCCAGTATTCTCGGGGGCTGAGGCAAGACTGCAAGTCTGAGCCCAGCTTGGGCAATTTAGAGAAGTAGTGAGCATATTTCAAAAAAAAACCTAAACAAAACAAGGACTGGGGCTGTACCTCAATGTGGAGACCTAGGTTCAATTCCCAGTACTAAAAAGAAGAAAAGAAAGAAAGAAAGAAAGAAAGAACAAAACAAAAGAAAGATACCACAGTTTCTAGGAGTGTGCCCAGCAGTTTAGCTGGGAGTTTAAAGCTCAGGATCTGCCTCCTAGGAGGCTGAAACCGAGGAGTAGCTAGGGCTGTGGTCATTTGAAAGTTCAAGTACCCTGGAGGATCTGCTTCCAAGCTCTCCTGGGGGACACTTTACTTCCTCACTATGGGGACTTCTCCACAGGGGTGATCAGGCAGATCCTTTCTCTCGAACAGTGATAAGCAGAGGGCCCAGGAAAGGGTGAGAGGGAGAGGAAGGAAGAGGAGGGTTAGGGTTAGGGTTAGGGTTAGAGGTAGAGAAGGAAAGGGGAGAGGGTAAGAAGAAAAAAGGAGAGGGAGAGACAGGACGGGGAGAAGGGGAGGAAGAGGGAGGAGAGAAAGAGAAGCAAGTGATTGAGAGAGGGCATAAATGTGTTTATGACCTTGGTGAGCTCCTAGATCCAATATTAAGTTATAGGACAGTAAATCCTCTTGCTTCCTTAAATTTCTTTGAGTTTCTATGATTTGCAAAGGTATCTTGACAAATATATTGATGTGCAAGTATGTAAATCATATTGGAATTTTAGTTGTGGAAGGCAAGTGCTTATTTATGAAGGTTAATTTCTTCCATCTCCTCTGCCTTCTTGGGGAGTATCAGAAACAGGCGCCTCAGATGGCTCCACCCAAGTTGCTTTAAGGCAAGGACACTTAACCTCACAGCTTGATGAGCTAGGGCTTCTATGGGACAATTTGCTGATATGTACTCAGACACGTGCTTTTCTAGGAAAAAGTCTAGAACTGTTTTCATATTAGTAAGGGAACCAGTAAACCAAAAGAGGTTAAAACTCACTTTTGAGTAATAATGTGTAATGTTGGAGCTTGAATCTTTACATCTCCCTAGGTGCCAGGTACCTAGATTTTTAATTAGAGAATTTGAGACTACAAAGAGGCAACATCAACATTTTATTAACATCATAAAGTGACTTGTTTAAATACAAATCCATCAAATGTTTAAAATAATTCATCTAAAAATTTCACTTCATTGCCAGCCATCTGCTGTCGCTTCTGTTTGAAAAATGGGGAAGGCATATAAAGTAATAAATGACAAAGATGTGTATTCCAAAAAAAGTTCAAACATTTCTTCAGTACCATGTATACAAATAAAAGAATTTAGTTTGCTTGTCCTATTTGCATAAGATAATAATTCTCAGCGGTATCAATACATTTCATATGCCACTAATTAAATCTTGAATATTCACGCATGCATTAAAGAGCCTTTTATTGCTATGGTAGAACCTAATATTATGAAATGTCCTTTAGAGGAAGGATATAACAACTGAAAATTAAATCAAAGTTCTTGCTTTTGAATGAGAACAATCATAAAAGGAGAGCCGGAATAGCAGGAGAGGCTAGATTAGATTCCCAATGACAGACTAATATTCAAGCAGAAATAAGTGTCTTTAGATCACAGGCATCTTCTGTGTATGTAAGTCTCATTGTTTGGGTAATGACAAAAGCATTCCAGGATGACAGAGGCAGAGTTGAGAGAATTTAAACAGGATTGTCCATCAAGGAGCCCATCTGGAATCTCTGACTTTTGACACTAGGGAAGTTTTCCCATAGGTAGGAAAAAAGAATGGAAAATGACTTTGCTTTCATGGCATGCTTGATTAAGAGTGAGGTACTTCCTAGCCCTTTGAAGTGGAATCACTTTTCTATTTAAAATCAACTTGCACTTTGAACTCTAAAAATTTTCTGGAGGAAGTTGAAATTAGATTCAGTGACCTTTTTCTAAAGTAAGGCACGTAGAGCAAACAGTTTCCATGAATGGAAAGCACTGTTCAGTCCTGGCAGGCATATCCAACCTGCAGCCCATCTTTCTTCCCTCCTCCCTTCCTTCCATTTTTCTTTTTAAAAATATTATAGTAAAAATATTTTAAAAGAAAGTTTTGTTATATATAAACATATGTTTACATAGATATATATGCACATATATTTACATGCATACATATGTATTTCCACATGTAAAACACACATGTATATATGGCCCAAGACAATTCCGATTCACTCAAGAACAAAACAAGGACAAAAAGAAAAACAAAAACTATAGGTGATAGCTTGGGCATGGCGGAAACTGGAGATTTTATGCCTTCATAATTATTCAAATGGAATATTGATTATAATGCTTAATTCTTAGAAGAGTTGGTTGAATGCATTTCAGAATTTATCCCAAACCATTACAATAAATCAATTTTTAGTTTTTAAACTTTTCCTTCAAAATTGTTCAAAAAAGCTGGGTGTAGTTGTAGACACCTGTAATTCCAGCACTCAGGGGACTGAGGCAGGAGAATCACAGTGAGTTCCAGGCCAGTCTGAGTACATAGTGAGTTCAAAGCCAGTCTAAACTACATCCATGTACCTTGTTTAAAAAAAAAATCAAAATTGTTCAAAATACAGTCTAGAATTGTTGAAATATTGTTCTCATTCAACTTACCAGTTTTAATTTTTACTAAGTGTATGTAAGCAAGTATTCCTTCACTTAAAGCCATAATACTGAAATTCAGTTAATAAATACCATTCTTCACACATATGAAACTGTTTTAAGCCTGGTTTATATATTGAGGATAAGCTGCAGCTTATCAGATTCATATAATTAAAGTTTTTATCCATTCCTTTAGTTGTATCATACTTGTTACAAGTACTAGCATCAATCTAGTATCATGCTGCATTTTTATCTTATTTTCATCAAGGACAAAGTACTCAGTATCTTACAATTTTATATAACCCTCAGTATATAATTAATAACACTTGAGAATTGTCTTGGTTACTTTTTACTCGTTGCTGAAACAAAACACCTGACACCCAAAATTAGGGAAGGAAAGGTTTATTTAGCTTACAGTTTTTGGAGGTTTCAATCCACAATCAGCTGGCTCCAAGGCAGGGTGGCATGGCACAGGAAGAACACTTCAAGGCAGCAGCCCAGCAAAAGCAGCCAGAGTGAAAGGGAGAGGTCAAGAGCAAGCCTCTTCTCCTCCCTTATATAGTACACAGGACACCACTCCCTCCAGGGTGGGTGTAGCTTCACAAACATCCTAGCCTTCCTTTGCACAGGATGAGGATGTTTACCAAGTAAGACCCCTGGCTTCCTGCTGAGTCTCCCAGTTAAACTTCTGACCTTCTCGGATTGTAACAATGACCAGGTAACTGTGCTCTACACCCCAGGATGTAGAGCTGCTGAGTTACTTAATTAAGCTGCTAGGCTTCTTAAGTTGACACAATGTATAAACCATAGCAAGAATTAATATTAATTTTCAAATTAATAATTTATGACTTAGTGCTCTACTTATCTGTATTTATTTTTAAATAATGACTTTTATTTCTCACATGTAAAATAACTGTCTATTCTAACAGTGATACCACCTCCTGTAAGTGGAAGGCAAGGAACAGATTTATTTTATTTATTTATTTATTTTGGTATCAGTGATCAAACTCACAACCTCGCATCTGCCAGGCAGGTGCTTATGCCACTGAGCTAAATCCCTGGCCCCAGATTTTTTTTTTTAATTACTTAACTTCCAGGCATATTGTTAGGCAGATAAACATTCGCAGGCCTAAGGGACAAAGCAGGCAGGGGTTAAACAGCATGCTTTGCTGGTCATATTAAGTAGAAAAACAAAGACTTTGGTATCTAAATTAGATTTTTATATGTAATTAAGCTCCCTGAGGATACACCCACCAACTAAAAGAAAACAAGGAAGACATTTTTGAGATATCAACATTCCAAAGTAACCCCTAAGAGAAATGGCCACAAACATCATCACCATAGTTACCTGCACACCAGGAGTAAATTTTGTGTGCATAAAAAGGCATCCAAACTCAGAGCAGTTGCCCTCATGGCACTGCCCAACTTCTCCTTGAAGATGTAACTCTCTCTTTAGGTACTTTACAATAAATTCTACCTATACTTCTACATAGCCTATGTGTCTTGACTGAATTCTTTCATTAAGTGCACAAAGAACTGAGGACATAGGAAGTGAGGATCCAGTTCCTTGTGGTCAGAATCCTGCTTCCTGGTAACAGTATGAATTCAGCTTTTATATTTTATCTGATGGCTTAACTGGTTGTGGTTGATTGGTTGATTGACTGACAATATGAACATTTTTGAGTTAGCCCAGAGAAATGACCGCTTACTACTAGAATAATTTACTGTCAGAGCCTGATAAATCTTTTCTTTTGGAAATCTGTTACATTTTTGATGTGATGTCAACTGCAGTAGGAGGCCTGTTGTAGTCAGAGTTTGCAAGGGCAACAATTTAATACAGGACACATAATTTATAGGATTATTTTACAATATTCACTCCAGGAGTCAAATACAAAAGAGTGTGGGAGATCTGTCTACATACTAGAGACCCAAAGAATCCAGTTAAGGCCCTGGATCCTACAGCAAAGTCCTACCAGAGTCCAGCTGGAGGCCTAGAACACATGACAGTGTCTCATGCAAGTTTGCATCACGAATCTGCACTGGGAAGGCTCAAAGGTCAGTGGTGGAAGCTAGAATGTCTGTGCCAGCAAGATGAAGGATCTGTGCCAGCAGGATGAGAGAGCTACTCTGGGGCCAGTAAGCAATACTCAAAGTAAGGCCCAGAGCTCCTCTGAAAAGAACCACAGCCATCCTCAGCAACAACGAGTTTCCAAGCTACTCCAATGATGAGAACAGCTCAGCTCATGTCAGGAAAGCCAGCATAAGAAGCTTCTCCAGGAGAATCAACAGCACATTATCTTCCCTTCCAGTTCTCTTTTTATGCTGTTGGCAACAATCCTCCGGTGGGCCTTTCCCACCCAGTCCCAGGCTGATTCAGTTAGGTTGGGTGTTACAAGTTGACCATTGGTTAATCCACCACAAGGTCTAAAAGTCGTTTAATTATCCATGTTTTTACTTTCCTTTGAGTAATGATCTCAAGATATATGTATCTTTGAAAAGATAAGATAATAAGTGGATTTTAAATTTACAAAATAAATTGATTTTAAAGAAACAATAAAAAGTTTTCTAAAATCAGTTTAGAAGAGACTCCAAAGTGATTAAAAGAATGATGGTATCTACATGTACTGCATAAATTGTCTAAATTTCAGTGACTCTGTGACTCACTGAGCATATAGTACTCAATAATTTAAAATTTTAAACATTTATGAGGAATGGTATATAGATCTAAAAATTATTATATATAATATATATATGTATATATACGTGTGTAATCTGGTTTCCGTAACCTGTAGTAATTTAAAAGGTAAATTTTTTTTGAATGGAGTTAATAGCTGCAATAAAGAATAAGTGCAGTTTAGTAGCCTCTCCACCACTCTGCATTAGATTCCCAAGCTTTTTCAAATAATATGTCTTATTAAAAATAAAATGAATAATATTGAAAGTACATATGTCAAGAATAAAAGCCTCTGTGGAAACACTTATTATAAAATGCTATTTATGCAAACAATATTTCAAGATCAAACTCCTCTCTGCCCAACCCTGGCCCACCCATCAGTCCTCCATCAAATACATGTGCAGCTCATACTGTATAGTACCCTTTTGAAGCCGATAATGGTCAGCTTGCCTAGGCTTGAAGTCTGATCGCCACTTATAGGGTAATAAATAATGTAAATAAAATACCCACAACAAAGTAGTCACCAATGGCATTTTCTGCCATGCCATGTTTTGCTATGGAGGACCATGTATGTTTTTAGCTGTACCCCTTACCAATGTTCAGCACATACAGAATCTGGTGATCTTATAAATGTTTATCGAATGAACGAATAAGTGACATCAAGCATAGCCCTAATGCACTGGGTAGCCAGACTTTGCGATAGTCAGTTCCAGGTTAGACTATAATGCAACCAGAAAACAACTGGTAAGATCAATTCTAACTCTCTCACATTGTTAAAACTACACTTCCCAGCATGCAGTGATACGCCATAGTGGCAGTGCATCCTGGGAATAAAGTCCTTGTCTGTCCATTGGCCAAGTAGGCGAAGACCCACAGTCTGCGTAAATACGTGAGCCTTGTTTTACGTACACACGAAGACTGCGCAGAATTCTCACTTGAGTTCTGCGGAACACATTTTTCGGGTAGGAATTTTAGCCGGAATATTTAAAAACACTCACATTTCCGGCTCCACAGGAAGCATTTTGAAAATGGCGTCCGCCTCGGAGAACAGTCGGTCTCCGGCGCCTGAGAAAAGTGAATTTCGCGGCCGGAAACCTAAACCAGAGAACCGAGGTGAGGTTGGGTGAGAACTTCAAGTTTGTGGATGTTGAATTGCAGTTTTTTGCTTTCCTTGGTTCTGTACGTGAAAATCTGGACGTGCAGCATGTTTTGTGTCATTAAGTGCCTGTAAATAATTGCTTACAATTGGGGATGGGAGTGGACCAGGGCCTTATTGTGGCCGGTATGGCGCTGATCACGTGTTTTCAATTTACTGTTTTTGCCAAAACTCACCAAAGTGAAGCCGTTGTGGGATCTGTCTCCTGTGAAAGTGAAGAGGGCGTTGCAGGTCTTTAGGACTGTCCGGAGGTGAACGTCGTTGACCAAATGAGTAGGATCCGGTGGAACTGGTAGTGGAGATGTGTAGTGAGCTGTGATAAGGAAGGAGGTAGCTGGCATGCCTTAGCTCTCATTTGTCAGGGAAGAAATTTTGGAACGTTTATCTTTATTCCTTTTATTTATTTATTTATTTATTTGATTGCTAGAATACTAGACGACACATCTCTGAGGTTTTAGCCTGCCTTGTTTTTAAACCGCTCTCATTTTGCAGTCTGGTATTACCCACCTTCTTCAGTCTGTGTGACAAAAAGAGGTATTAGGAAATTAGGCCGGGGGAAGCTGCACAACCAGTCTTGTAGGAAATGTTTAAAGGCTTGAACTTTCATCCTAGATGCATAGGAAAGTTATTAAAGGATTTTTTTTAACTTGCTGCGTTTTAAAAATAATTATGTAGCATTAGTGGACTAACATTTGCTAGCCTTCAGACTGTTAATTAGAGTAAAATGTTGCCGTGTACCAAAAGCCACCTATTCTGTAGACCTTATCTGAAGTAACCATGGCTAATTGTGCTGACGGTTGTGTTCCCATTCTTCGTAATCTGTACCACCTGCGCAACAAAATGGTCTGATTTTGTCTCTATGCGAATTCAATGCGCATGAGTGAAAATGGTATGCATTCTTCTGTGTTTTGTTTAGGTTTATGTTTGTTTTGGTTAAAACAGAGTGATACTTTCACACGTGGTTTTATTCTTATTATTATTATATGGTATTCCTTGCTATGAATATATATAATATTCAGTAAGTGAGAGGTATATATACATACAGAATTCTAACACTTTTCCAAAGGCGTTGTGCCAGTTTTGACTCCCATTACAGTGGATAAGAGTTCTCATTAATCTGAATTCACACTACTATTTTATTGTCTGAATTTTGAATTTTTGTAATTTTAGTGGGTGTGTAATGTTATCTGTTGTAGTTTTAATTTGAACTTCACTAATTACTGAGAAGTTTACGCATCATTTTACATGTTTTGGGGCTATGTATACTTCTGCTATTGTGAAATTCCCGTTTGTTTCTTTTGCCAGTTTTCTTTCTTTCCAGGTTAATGATGGGTGACTTTTTTCTTAATTGATTCATAGTCATTGAACTATTTAAATCAGATAGGGATTTAGGCATTTCAAGTAATCATTGTAAAATTTGTGGCTTTTTGTTTTGAATACTGAGGAGTGAATGATAAAGAAGACTACCCAATTTTTTGTGATTTGAACCACAAATAGGAAAGTGGATGTGACTGTAACAGAAAGCAAGTTTACTTGACTGGCCAATGATAGGGCTAAAGACCAACTTTTCAAACTTTATCAGGCTTAATAATCTTCTGATGAATATGTTAAAACACAGATTCTTGCTCTCATCTCACAAATCTGATTTAGAAGGCGTGAGGTAGGTAGTACCCAAGAGGAGCATTTTTAACAAAATTTCATTTTGTGTTGTTGCTACAAGTTTATGGATCATATTTTTTGAGAAGAATTTAGAGTATAGTTATTGAATTTGAGAATTTCTTAAAATCCAGGACCAGAAGTTTTAATAAGTGATGGAGGAAATAATGTATGGCCCTTAGGAGCCATTTTCTTTTAGTAGAAGTTGTTCTAGGCTCAGCTTTCTGACTCTTTTGGCAAGTCACTTAACCTTTTTGGACTGAGTATTTTGTATAAAATGGGAAAAATAGACACTAATTCTTCATTTTGTAGTTGCCATAAAAAGTAAACAAAAGTAGGGTACTGAAAGCTCTGTAAAACCTAAAATCCTGTATCAGTGATGATTAACTGACACCATTAATTAACCAGAATAAATGTTTAGAAGTTTTATATATATGCATACATAACATGTGTATATACGCACATGTAAATACGCATGTGTGTATATACCCAAGTTCTACTCAAGGAAATAAAAAAAGATTACTAATATTTAAAATACAATAGTAATGTAAGCAAAATGATATTTGACTCTTCAAATGTACCATAGTGTAGTGCAACAGAAATTTCTTAAATACTCATATCTGTCTATCATATGCCAGCTAAAGTGAATACAAGGAATAGTGTCCCTGCCTTTAAACAGCTTTATTTTATGAGGCAATTGCAGTGTATCCTGAAATTTTATACCATATCTTGATGATGATACAGGCATGGTCTTTGATTTTTGAATGATATAAAAAGCAAGGAAGAGGAAACGGAGTGTATTAGGAAACTTGTGAATGTGTATATATAATAATGTTCAAAAAGTGTCTAAAAGACCATTACAGGGTGATGTGTAAAATTTTCTCCTTTGTAGATGAATCAGAACTCCTCACTGTTCCTGATGGTTGGAAGGAACCAGCTTTTTCTAAAGAGGACAATCCCAGAGGACTCTTGGAGGAGAGCAGTTTTGCAACGCTGTTCCCAAAATACAGAGAGGCCTACTTGAAAGAGTGTTGGCCTTTGGTGCAGAAGGCCTTGAATGAACATGTATGCATATTTTATACATTTGAAATTTTGCTTTTGTTTATGCCTTTACCTTTAAGTGTATGTGTGCTGATTTTTTTAAGGTGCCAGTTATAGCTGATTTGGTTCCTTTAATAATTTAAGCAGTCTAGACCAGTGATGGTCAACCTTGTAGAGCTTTCAATGATAACAAACAGCTGCAGCATCCATGCTATAGATTCACCACCATTGGTCTAGACAAACTTTATTCTTCTATAGTTTGTTAGTATTTTATATGTGGTAAATTACTTAAAAATGCATGAAAAAAAGCATGTATGTTTACTATTTTAGAGGTTTCATGAAATGTCTAAAACTCACCTGTTGAGTCCATAGTATCTTTTCTAGGCTTGATGGTTACCATTTCACCTGTCCAGTTTGAGCTGAGTCATGTTTCTAATTGCTTTTATTTTATTTCATTTTGGCTTTTTGAGACAGAGTCTCATTATGCAGTTCAGGCTGGCCTTGAACTGACTTTATAGCCCAGGCTGGTCTCGAACTTGCAACGATCCTCTTGCCTCAGCCTCCCAAGTGCTGGGATTACAGGCGTGAGCCCCCATGCCCAACTTAATTGCTTTCATTTTAAATGGAAGATGCTTATGTGACCAGCTTTTCCCTAGGTGCTTTTGCTGCTGTAATTGTAGAGCAGTAGATTGTTTTTATTTTTCAAATTGAGGATTGAAAGATGTTAGTGGATTGAGAAGTCAAGTTGATGGCAATAATGAGCCTTTAAAGAAGAGAATTGGTTGCATATGGTAAAGGCAGGTATCATTTTGTGAGGCCTGTGGATCATTTATGCACATATATGTATTTGTGTATATGTTAATGTGTGGTACATGCTTCTTACTGTGGGACTGCTCTGGAGTTAGTTGTACTCATTGGAGGATAAAGATGACTCAGCAAGTTGCAGGCTGTGTTTTACAGCTTTCTGCATCTGGGATAGCACTCATTTTTTGTTTTTGTAAATTCACAGAGACTCAGGTATTCTTCACATTAAGCTCAAAAGTTAGAAAATAGCATTTTTATTTGCTTTGTTGAAATCTAATTCTTGCAATTAAAAAAATCTTGCAGTTGAGACAAAATGCTTAATTTCCAAAATTATTGCTTCTTTCTGAACCTATAATAATTTGTTTTTGCTTTCAGTCCCCTAAGCAACTAGAAAAAAAGTTTAGAAGGAAAAGGCATTTCTCTTGGGAACAGATTTCAGATTGGACTTGAGCCCAGGATAGGGAAGGCATACAGCTTTACATTTTTATTTTAGGTAGGTCTTAAGTATGACTTCATGCCGGTTGAAGTATGTTTTTTAAACTACAGATAATCTTTATTCCAGTAGTTCAAAATATTCTGAAACCAAGTATGAGTAGTTTTAATTGTTTCAGTTCCATATGTTCTGTAAAATGTATAAAACTAATTAAATATTCATTGTTTATATTTCAGTGAGGGAGATGGTAGAACTTGAAAGATCACTTGATGGCACAAAAATACTAATTTGATTGGGATAGGCCCAGTAATGATCTAAAATAAAATTCGTTTGTAAACATCTGCTTGTTTGGTCTTTACTTCTTGTAGCACATTAATGCAACCCTGGACCTGATAGAGGGCAGCATGACTGTTTGTACTACAAAGAAGACTTTTGATCCATACATCATCATTAGGGCCAGAGATCTAATAAAACTGTTAGCAAGAAGTGTTTCATTTGAACAGGTAAATCTATAATTATATAGACTTTGCTTTATTTGCATCAATATTAGACAATCTATTACTTTGTATTTTTTTCTCCTTCCCCATTGTCTACTGTTGGGTTTTTAGGTTTGTACTTACATAGAATTACCTAGTACTTAGGAAATAAGTTAATTATAAAGAATATTGATATATTTTTATTTTTTTCAAAAGGCAGTACGAATTCTGCAGGATGATGTTGCATGTGACATCATTAAAATAGGTTCTTTAGTAAGAAATAAAGAAAGATTCGTGAAAAGAAGACAACGACTTATTGGTCCCAAGGGATCTACTTTGAAGGTACTTATCAGTGGAAAACTTGAGTATCTCCTCTACATGAGTTTTTCAGTGTATTGAATTTTACCTTACTGTTCTTTTGATATAGGCATTGGAACTCTTAACAAACTGTTACATTATGGTTCAGGGAAATACAGTTTCAGCCATTGGACCTTTTAATGGTTTAAAAGAGGTAAGAACGATTACCTTCAGTTAATTTTTGTAAGAGAATAAATAATTTGATTATAATAAATAGTTTCTCAGGTAATATGATATAATTATTTTATATTTTTTAGAATATGCTTTGTTTGATTTCCCATTAGTAAATATTTTCTATGTAATCTAATTTGAGGGAATCATACACCTGGATGTAACATATTTTGGTTACTGGGGAACATCCATTTTTGAATTAGTTCTGTGAACATGGCTCCTTCAACTATAAAATTTAGATAGTATTTAAGATCTTAGTCTGCAGCACACATGAAAAAAGGTGATTGGAAAATTGAGCAGAGATCTCATTATTTGCAATAATGTATACAACCAGTAGAGGTCAGAATCTGAAAACTGGAAGATACATTTTCTGTTTGAATCTTAGTATGTTTAGTGTTTTCATGAAGATTTTATGTAACTTGTCAAACTTCATTAGAAAATCTCTGAAACAAATACTGTTTCTTTTAGTTCCTTTGTTGTTTGGATATGGCTGTGCTGTCTTGCTCCCTTTGAAAGCCTTTAAATGTAATTCTGCTAGCCCTCTTTCTCACAAATGGTCTGCCTTTTTATCATGGGGCAGTAGTAATTTAAATGCATTGAATACTTTATAGTTTTATAAAGTTTTTGAAATAACTTTAATTCTTACCATAGGCTCTTGAGTTACATAGTTTTTTTTCCATATTACAAATGAGAAAGCTAGAGCATGAAAAATGTCTCTTTTTACTAGAAATGGCAGTCCCAATATTTGAGTCTTCATTTTCTAACTCTAGGTGTTGTTTTGTTTTGAGACAGGGTCTCACGGTGTAGTTCAGGCTGGCCTTAAGCTCGTGATGATCATCCTGCCTTAGCCTCCTGGGTGTGGGGATTACAGGCACACGCCACCATGCCTAGACATTTTCTGCCTCTAAATCTAGTCTTTTTTGCCCTATATCGTGTAGCTCCAGGATATCATATTCTTTATAAAATATTTTAGTATTAATAGAGAAAATTATATTCAAGGGAGGTTGATTACCATTGTAAAAGGTGTAGAAGTCACTCAGAACAACTGAAAGAATTATTATATTTAATTTGTATTGTATTCACTGATGGATAGGGTATTTTTGTAGTATAGTTTTCTGTCCAATTCATTGAAGTCTTTAATAAGTAATGAATTCATTTTTCTTTACAAATTTCAGGTTCGAAAAGTAGTTCTAGATACCATGAAGAATATTCATCCAATTTATAATATTAAAGTGAGTATTACTATAGTAGTGATTGCTAAACTTCTTTTAGCTACAGAAATATTTCTTGAAAAAATTAAATCTTTTATGAAAGCCTAATACACAAAAAAGATAAAGAAGAGCTTTTTGGGGTCAGTTTAAGGTAAAATTCAACCCACTTAACACCTTAGTCCTCTTTTGAGGCTTAGGTCTCTAGTGTAAAAACTATTAAAGAGGATCTTTATAATACATTCTAATACACTACAATGAAAATAAGCTTCATAGAACTTATTATAGATTATATCAGTTCATTGTTCTTAAATAGTAAGCTTATGCATTATATTTAAAGATGTGATCTTTCAGAATTCTGCCTGTTTCTGTTAAATAGAATGTAGACTATATTGGATTGCTTTAAAGCCTTCTTTGAAATTTAACACTAAAATTGTAGCTCCTCTGAGAGATATGTACATTCCTTTGTACATAAAATTGGTGATATTTGGAAATACAACCACATTATATTGAGCTCTTTTATGGTGGATATTTGTTGAACAGTCCACTTAAGTTTGATGAAGTTAAAAATCACTTAGATCAGGGTAAAATTGATTTTGAGTTATATTAGTATATCACAGATGAAAACAGCTTGTTGTGTGTCTGATGTCTAGTTGACATCATCTTACGTTTTGTTGTATATGAAATTCAAATGAATTGGCAATGTAGTACTGATTTTTGTTTAATCATTAGAACATGGACTTCTCTTTTTCTTGTGGCATCTTCGTTGCCACTGAAAAATTCCTGTTTATGGGGAATATCAGTTAATAACCCATTTGACTCTTACTAAGTTGAATTTGTAAGGATTTTAAGGAAATAATGGTTGAAAAGCTGAATTTGGTTCATTTTCATCTCATTTTAACAGTTTTAGATTTCTAAATCTAAATTTCTCAGTTTTCTGATGTTTAGCAAATTGTGCATGTTTGAGACGATAAATCTTTCTTGGTAGAGTTGGTTAATTCCACTGAAGACAGAAGAAATTGTCCCTTTTAAAATTATTTATAGAAGCAGTATTTATAATATCTTAAGTTTAACAAATTATGAATTTTGAGGTTAAACAGTTTTACTTTATTTATATGTGTGTGACTAAAGACCTTAATGATTAAACGAGAGTTGGCAAAAGATTCTGAACTACGATCACAAAGTTGGGAAAGATTTTTGCCACAGTTCAAACACAAAAATGTGAACAAACGCAAAGAACCAAAGAAGAAAACTGTTAAGAAAGAGTATACACCATTCCCACCACCACAGCCAGAAAGTCAGGTTAGTATTAAATGTTAAACTTTATATGAAGAAGTAACATTTTAATCTGTTTTGTCATAAATTTTATTGAGCATGTTTTAAGCAGCATGTGTGTGTATAAGTAGAGATAAAAGAAAAGGAAAAGAAGTATAAATAGGTTTATTTCATGCTAAATGAATGGGGGTAACAGATGGGCCTTTCACATTGTGAATAAAAACGACATGACAGTAGTTGGTGTCCTGTCCCTGTAGCTACTGTGCATATTTTATAGACAAAAAATTTTCAGTGATTTAGCTTATAGTATTTTCTACCTTGCTTTAGTAACTTTTTGACCATGTACTGTATGATTTCAGAAATCATAAATTCTAATCTTTTTTTTTCCTGTTGTGAACTCTTATTATTTTGTCACCTGTCTTCTGGTTCCTTTCCAGCCAAAGCAGAATTTCCTTTTCTTGCCCATCTGTTTTTTGGTTTGGTTTTTTTCTTGTCAAGTCACTTTATCTTTCTGTCACACTTTCCTGGCAAAACTCTAAAACTTTATCAGTCTGGAAACCTTCCAATGACTTCCATACTAAGCTGCAGAAAGTCTCATATTTGGATTAAGTGCACTAAGAATTCATGTTTCTAACCTCAGATAGGTTTTCAGTATTATCTGGCCACTCTTTATGAGTTCTTGATTCTCTCAGCACCCTCCCACTTGTAACAGATGACATTGCATTTTACTTTCCTAAGATAGTGAGACCATCAGAAAAGAACTGCTTCCACTTCTGTGACCTGTGATTCTTTTCAGTCTGCGTTACTCCTTCACTTGAATTCCATACGCACCAATGTGGAACCTTGCTTTATTATTTCTACCTTTGCTTTTTTTTAGCTCTGTTTTTCTGCTCAGAATGTACACCATTTGCTGTGATCATCATTTCTTCCACACAGCCCAGTGTTTGGAGTTTTTCAGGGACAGTTTGATGATGGTGGGATGATTATGGTGACAAATAATGGAAATGTTGGGTCGTGGACTGTGGGAAGAAGAAGGAGCAAAAGGAAAGTGATAGTGGAGGAGAATAGCAATCCCATTATTAAAACGTGCATCTACACCACTGGCCATACTTCTTTGAGCCCTGTCCTGTAGTTATTGGCTTGGCTTTTCTTCTCTTTTAGCTGCTTTTTAATGTTTTTAGCAGTAGATATTCATTATGCTTATTCGTTGTGCACATCATTGGTGTTGAAGTGATCCATCCATACACTGATAAATGTACATTGATAAAATCCAGCCTCCTTCTAGGCAGGACAACCCCTTTTCCCCCATTCTCTAGTAAATACAGTGGTACCTCAGTCATAAACTTAATTCTTTCCATGAGAACCATTCTTGTCCAATTTGGTTTGCAACCAGAGTAATGGAAAGAATTGTTTGTGAACTGATGTACCACTGTAACTGTTTTACTTTCAGGTTCATTTGATCTGTGATAGCAGATGTGAGGTACTTAGCTCTCTGTGTCTGCTTTATGTCACTTAACATAATGTTCTACAGTCCTGTCCATTTTGCTGCCAGTGACAGAATTTTATCGTTTATGACTGAATAATACTCAATTTCATATTAAGAAGACCACATTTTCTTTATTCATTCATCTGCTGGTGGTGTCTAGTCTGCTTCTGTGTCTTAGTCTGAATAGAGCTACTACAAATATGCACATGTAGATATCTCTTTAGTATGTTGATTTCATTTCTTTTGGATATATACAGAAGTTGGATAGATGAATCATACAGTCTATATAGAATTTTTCCAAGAAATTCCATACTGTTTTCCATAGTGGCTATTTTAATTTACATTGTCACCAACAGTGTCCAAGAGTTTCTTTTACTCCATATCTTTAATAGCATTTATGTTTTGTTAATAGCCATTCTTAACGGTCTTGAGATAGGTTTCTCATTTTAGTTTTGATTTTCACTTCCTTGATGGCTAATAATGAGCATTTTTTATATATATTCAATATCAACCATCTATCTTCTTTTGAGAAGTGTATTCAGATCCTTTACCCAGTTTTAAATTAGATTATTTGGTTTTTGTTAAGTGTTTTGACTTTGTTTTCCTGGATATTAACCTTTATCAGATGAAGTGTTGACAAATATTTTCTTCTATGCTGCAGTTCATCTCTTCACTTCGTTGTTTGTTTGCTGTGCAGAAGATTTTCAGTTAGGTATACTCCTGTTTGTCAGTTTTACTTTTGTTAACTCTTCTTTTAAGATTCTAGTCTGACAATTATTTTCTGTACCAGTGTCTTCAATTAGTCTCTATGCTTTATCTGGCAGTTCAATATTTAGGGTCTAAGATTTAGGGTGTTTGATTCATTTTACTGATTTTTGCACAGCGTGAGATATAATGGTCAGGTTTCAATGTTCTGCACCATTTATTGAAGAAGCTTTTGTATCTATGCATATTTTGGAAGCCTTTGTGAAGAATCATTTAGCTGTAGATGCACAGTCATATCTGTGATCTCTATTCTTTTCCAGGTGTCTATGTCGGTATTTAAGCCCATACTGTGTTGTTTTGATTACTGTGGCTTTGTGGTGTTTTCATATGCCGAAGTCAGATATCGTGATGTTCTTGTTCAAAGTTTGCAAGTTTTCCCAAGTTATCTTTCTAGGTTCTTTACACTTTTCTGAGACACAGACCTTCCATCCTACCTGAACTAGTCTGTTTTATTTTGCATCAACACTTCTTTATCTTTCCTACCTCCATGTTTGTAGTTCCCTCTGCTTAGACTAGTTTCTTCAATGTTGCCATCCTTGATAGCAGTTTGATTCCATTGTTTTTACCCTGAGGACATTGTGACTTTCTTAGGAAATTTCTTTGTACATTATTTCTCATGTAATTATAAATACTGTTTTCAATAGATTGACAAAGAATTGGCTAGTGGTGAATACTTTCTGAAGGCAAATCAGAAGAAGCGACAGAAAATGGAAGCAATAAAGGTAAGACTTTGTTTTCCTCACAATGTTAATAGCAAGATTCATATACTTGAGTTCTTATTTATAAATTGTACCTTGCTAATATATTTCTTAATAATGTAGGCTAAACAAGCAGAAGCTCTCAGTAAGAGACAAGAGGAAAGAAATAAAGCATTTATTCCACCTAAAGAAAAGCCGGTTGCAAAACCTAAGGAAGGTAAACCTCATTTTTTACCTCTTGATATAAAAGTGTATTTATGAAAAGTAAAACCATAATTCATCTGAACTTCTTATGTTAACTAAAAAATAACTATCTTTCATCAATTATCTTAGGATTTCATTATTTACTAAGTCTAGGGAGAAAAGATGACTGAGGTAATTTATAACTTAGTTGCAGGTAGTGCTTATTTCAGAGTGTCTCAGAATGGCGGTCCTTCCCAGCCTGTGACTTGTGCATGAGGAGACTCTTTGTTGTGACAGATACGAGCCCAGAGCAGTCTCTGTTGTTTTGTTTTCTGTTTATTTGATCTGTGGCTTAAGATTTGTTTCTGTGTTGTTAACAATGATTTCTCATTGCTTTGGGTTAAAGAACAAAATAATGTTTGGTGAATATTAAGACACTAAGAAAAATTCAGGTCTTCTCCATTTTTAGCCTCATTCTTACTTATTCTCTTTTGCATTTTCTTTTCTTTTATTAACAGCTGTTAACACTTGCACTCTTCCTAAAGTAACCATCCATGACCAACAGTAGCACACTGAGTGAGAGAAAGGTCACTACCAAAATATATATATATGCGGGGTGTTGTGGCACACACCTATAATCCCAGCACTTGGGAGGCTGAGGCAGGAGGCTCGCCACAAGTTCGAGGCCAGTCTGGGCTACAAAGTGAGTTCAAGGCCAGCCTGAACTGCATAGTGAAACCCCGTCTCAAAAAAAAAAAAAAGGTATATAAACTACTGATCAAAGCCATATTTGCATATTTTTATTGCCTTTTTTCTGTCCATGCTTTAGGCATTGAGTAGATGGCTTGGCTTTATGAGGAAAACCTCCAAATACTCTAAAATTACTGAAATTAGGAAAAGCTATGTGCATCTTTCATGAAATGTAATGTTACTATTTTAGTGTGCAAGATGAAAAATTGGGACACTAATCTATATTCTAAAGTTCTAAAATGTGAAAGAATATAAATGGAAATTATCTAATCTCAAGTAATATTTAAGAAAATATAACTGATATTTGCTAAACTGTCAAGCTGTTTTCATGCATTCTTTCATATACACTGAAGTATATATGAAGTATTTTACTTTGTGATTCATTTTCTTTTAGCTTAAAGAAATTTCTGACTTTCCTTTAGGCACGTGTTTTACATTTTATAATCTTTCATTGATTGAAATAGTACTCTGAAATTACTCTATTAAACACTTGTTTTTTGTATGGGACTATGTGAGACTATGTGGTCCAGGCTGGCTTTGCACTTGTGACCATCCTGCCTCAGCCTCCTTGCTAGCTGGGATTATAGATATATACCACTGTGCCCAGCTAAACACATATTCTTTATGTTTTGACTGAAAAATTGTTTATGTTTTTAACTTTTTTAGCTTCCACTGAAACTAAAATTGATGTGGCTACCATTAAGGAAAAGGTTAAGAAAGCAAAGAATAAGAAACTTGGAGCTCTTACAGCTGAAGAAATTAAGCTTAAGCTGGAAGTGGATGAAAAGAAAAAGAAGAAGAAAAAGTAACATTAAAAAACCAAACCTTGAACTATTAATTTATGAATTTATCTCCTTTTGTAAAGGATTGTGAGAAACCAGGGCATTAGCTGCCCTACTCTGATCACTTTTTTCTGAATTTCATTTGTTCATAACAGTAGTTTTTATAAATTATTCTATTTTTCATGTGTGTTCTGAGAAATTTTGTGCTACAAAATAATACACGTATCATGTACATTGTATAACCGGTTCCAGGAAGGTTTTGCTGACACATAATTTTAAGAATAACTTTTTCGTTTTGAATTTTTGTATAGATGTGAATGTGACTATTGTAATTATGTATTGAATCCAAAGAATGTCTGAAGCTGTTGGTTAGCCTTTAAATACAATGATATCCCTATATTTGGTTTTGAGGAAAATAAATGCAATATTTTCAGTGCTTTCTCTCCCTTCCTCAATGGTAAGTGCATTTGGCTTAGCCCATTCTTACAGTTTTCGTGTTTCATTATGAGATTAAACAGCTCATAAGCTGAAAATCAAGGCCATTGAAATCTTTTATAATTCTATTCTCAGTTTAGGTAAGTGGTTGAAAGTAATGCATCAAATTGCAAGAGAGCAGAAAACAATCAGGTGCCTAAGAATTGAAGCTAAACTAATGAAGGACACGAGAGTTAGAGTGACTTGTATCAGGGATGGTGAGCCTTTTAGAGCTTTCAGTGATAAGCCCACTATAGCACGTGTACCATAGGTTTGCCACCACTGACCTATATCTAGCTTTCTGTCTGGGTGGTTAAGGTAAAACACAGGAGCTAGTTCACTTATTGAAAACTATGGCAGCCTAAAAGCAGTGCTTCTTCATAGCAAAGTGGAAAGGAAAGATGAGTTGTCCTATAGAGTTAGGACGTTGAAGAGTTTTCGAGTGAGGCTTCACTGCAGCAACATATTTTATTCTGATATATTTTAAAATAGAAATTAGAAGTACACCAGAAGTTACTGTTTTGTGTTTTAAAGACTTATTATAAACCCTTCATTGCTTAGTGATCTGTTTTTAGAATGCCTATAACAGAACATAATGAAATATTTTCAAATTCTTGTCCTTTGAATTTTTCCTAGTAACATGAATTTCATGCAGAAATGCAAAAAACTTTCAATCTTGGTATTAAATGGCCTAATAAGTTCCCTCTCCATTTAATTATTCCAAAAGAACTAAATTAGGGTATTTATGCTTTACCAAAAGGGTAATTATAACAGACAGTAGTATGATTGGTGGATTAACAATAAGAAAGAGAGATGTATATCTATTACGTGAATATATGGGCCAGCTTGGATACACAGTAGAGTAGTAACCTGTGAAATAAAGATAGGGTGTTCCATTAGACATTGCTTCTCATAGTGTAACATAATTCAATAGCAATTAAGCAGTGTAAGATTTATATACATACATGTGACGTTGTCTCGCTGTGGATTAACTGTAAAATTAAGGAGAATAAAATTTTTAGGTATAGGTCAGATTCTTATGTTGTAAAAAACCAAGTCTTCATAATCATTAAGTTTTGGCTATTGAGACAGGGTAGTTCAGGTTGGTCTTGAACTCAGTATAATTTGCAGATACTACATTTAACATTAAAATTAAAACTAATATTTAAAAATACAAATATTAGAAGAAATCAGTGTGAATAATTTATTACAATACTTTTCTGAAAATAAATTATTTCCCAAGAATGGTAGTATTTATGGTAAATCAGTGGTTAAGAATAGCTTCTCTGCCGGGCGTGGTAGCGCACGCCTTTAATCCCAGCACTCGGGAGGTTGAGGTAGGAGGAGCGTTGTGAGTTCGAGGCCTGCTTGGGCTACAATGCGAGCGCAAGGCCGGCCTGAGCTACATAGTGTGACCCTGCCTCAAAAAACTAGGGCTGGGAGTTTGGCTCAGTGGCGTAAGCGCCTGTCTGGCAGGCGTGAAGCTGTGAGTTCGATCCTTGGTGCCGCAAAAAAAAAAAAGAATAGCTTCGTCCATGCCATTAAGTTATTAGTAGGGCTTTTGGCTTATCAAAAGTCACACTTACGCCTTTCCTCTCACTGAAGTTTTAGATTTTGACATTCAGAACATTAGGAAGAAATAAATTCCACAATTTCCATTAGTTCTCTTGATGCTTCAGATACAACCTGGCACTCTGGCATTTATGAGCATTCTTGATTTCATAACTGGGATTGGAGTTTGTGCTGGATTAACGTAAAGTGCTACTCTTAACTCTTCTTGATTTTACATCCCCAGTTCAAAGGTGTTCAGTACTCTATAGAAATAAATGTACATCCATGCACTAGCTGAAACCTCACATACACTGGTATGCCCAGCATAGTTTATAAATCTTGTGTTTATTGAACTAAAAACAGCATTTAGAAAACCAGTGTGTCCCATTATTAGTCAGAAAAGGGGATCTATTAAATAAGAGCTTTTATCTTCTTTTACTCTTATCAGACTTGATAATAAAAGATGGGATGATTATTAAGTTGCAAATCAGAAATCCTATCACTCAGTGCAAAAAATGGAATGCTTTTAAATAAGCCAAAATTTATATGAAAATAAATTACATAAATCACGCTTTTTGAATAGAAAATAAATGACAGGATCAATCTGGAGTATGTTAAGTCATAAAGTAAGTGGGTGATGAATTTCATATTTTATAAATACCATGTCATGTGCTTTCATTGTAAGCCAAGGAGTTTCCATCAGGACTATAGTTTTAATCTTGTGAGTTTACCCCAGAAGTTCAGAGACCATCTCATGCTATAGCTTCAAAGATCAAAAGCTAAAACCTCAGGATTAGTTTTTTCTTATTATAGTGGTGATACTAATTATCTAGATTGTAGAGGGAAAGCATTATTTTGCCATTTTTCTGAGATGGAACTGTCATGTACATTTTATTGTAAGGTTGCTAAAGGTCACAGTGATGGAACTGGACATTGAAGTAGAAGTTGGTATATTGCTTCTAATAGCTATAGTTTAAACTTCTGTGTCACAGTCCTAATTTAGGAAGGAAACATCTATATGAATATATGCACATCTATATAAATTGCTTTGCAGTGTTAAACCAACCTAAAAGCAATAACGATACTCTGATAAGAAATTAGTTGCATTGTGGTTTTCTGTTAGCGTTATCTTAGATTTATGTGAGTAAAGTAAATGATGGTTAGACTGAGAGAAAGATGACTGGCTCAGATAGCCAGTCTAAAAAGTGCTACTCAACCTGGAGTAATGCTAAGAATTCAGTGTTTACAAACAGGGAAGAAGGGACAGCAGTTTAACAGAATTGATAGTTTTAGGCCTGGAATGGACTTTCTACCAAGCAGTATTTTGTACAGGGAAGCTCAGCCTGCTGTCTGTCCTCTGTCTGTCCTAAGTATCTCAGCTCTGCTGCTCAGAGGAGCTGAGTTTGTCACAGATGTGAACACAGAAGTCCCACAGGATTTGCATAAATGTGGTAACTTGAGATTTCCCCCTCATGGAAAAACAGTGGATATCTTAAAAGATACTCTTACTAAAAAGAATATTTCTCTTAAACGTGTTAATTTCTAGAACGGTAAACAATTGGTTTGACTGCTCCTTGATGCCAGTTTCCTTGGAAATTACCATTAGAATAAAACAAATAGTTGTACTCTTAATTCTATGTAAAGTTACAGTTTCAATCACATCGTTTTATTGTAGACTTTTACTTACCACAGAGATTGTCCAAACATGTGTCGTTAGTGGAGCAGGCACTGCACGTGACTCCTTTTTTATATGGCCAAGTTGGGTAATTTCCTCTGTAAAGCAAAAGAGATGGTAGAGATGTACTTCTTTTTTAAGTTGCAATTCACCATGAATCCTTAACCATATTCAGAGGAACAATAATGTGGAAACCCAGAGATTTAGAGGGTTGGTAAAATAAGTAGAAAGGGAAACAAAATGCTAGTATTTCTAGGGTTCATTTTATATGCCTGTGTCTGTTATCCTGTCTTAATCCACATCATCTTATTTAGTTATGACAACTTGTTCACAGTTATGGAAAGATTTAAAAGGTCAGTAACTTGCCAAACATCACAGTTCACACATGACATTCAGAAAGAACCCTGGATTTAGCTGACACCAAGGGTATGGTCGTCCTGGCCTGATTACTGCCATCTAAAATCTGTTCCTCTTAGAAAAACTATGATCCTTTTTTAGTCTCTAGTCTAACTAAATTACTATAGTTTTTATTAGAGCTATTTGAATGGGATAATGTTTTCCAGAAGAAAACAATGATAGGGGGGAAGTTTTGAAGTGTGATTTGTTTTCACATAAAAGATATAATATGAATGGTAGATAATAGTGGATGCTCAGTGCACTAGGCACTATTTTAAGTGATCTTGAATGAAATAATCTTCACAACCCTATGGGGATGGTATTGTTATTTATGTATCTGGAGATTCAGGCAAAGTGTTAATAATATACCAAGGTCACTGATTAGAAAATAATATAACCAGGCGTGGTGGTACACGCCTTTAATCCCAGCACTCAGGCTGAGGCAGGAGGATCGCTGTCAGTTCAAGACCATCCTGGGCCACAAAGTGAGTTCAAGGCTGGCCTAACTGCATAGTGAGACCCTGCCACAAAAAATAGGGCCGGGGAGTTTAGTTCAGTGGCGTAAGCGCCTGCCTGGCTAAAGCAAAGTTGTAAGTTTGATCCCCGGTACCAAAAAAAATAAAAAAAGAAAATAATATCTAAACATTTCATTATCTCCAAGAGTATCTTCAAAGTAGTAATGATGAGAAACTACATTTATTTCAGTGAGGCTGAGATTTTTTGGAATTCTGTTTTTGGAATGCAGCTCTTCTTTGTATGGCTCCTTTTGACAATTTGGTGAAGCATATGGACTCTAAATAGTTGGTTTTTAAATGCATAAAATACAAAGGATTATAAAAGAAGCTGCTCAGAGGCCTGAGCTCCTGCAAGCAGGACACAAGTAAGACAGCCTTCTGGGCCTGCACGAGCGGCGTGAACCCCAGAAGGAGACAGAAATGGGCTTCTTGGGAGCCCGCCCAGCCAGGCCTGAGCGCCTCCAACCAGGACACAAGTAACACAGCCTTCTGGGGGCCTGCGCGAGTGGTGTGGACCCAAGGAAGAGAAACATGCGCCACCTCGCCTCCCCGTATGCCTACTGGCTTGCGAGCTAAGAATCAAGGACAAAGCTGCCCCGCCCGTAAAGCAACCTGCTCAGAGGTAAAGCAACCTGCTCAGAGGTCTGGCTACGTTGTTAGCAACTAAGGTACATAAAACAACCAAATGCTAGTATTGTTTCGTTCATTTTGTAGGCCTGGGGCTGGCAGCCTGAGCATCTCTTTGGAAGATGACAGTAGGCAATGTAGCAAAAATGGGGACTCTCTTCTGTCTTGTCTTTGAGGCCCAATACTGTTCTCGTTGTTTTGCTTTATTCTGATTAATTTTTTTTGGCCTTATTTTATACTCTGTTTTTATTGGTTTTATTCTGTTTTTTGTTTTTTTTTTTCTTTTTGTTGTTTTGGTTTGATTTTACTATACCTGTTGGAAAGGTCAACTATTCTGAAAATAACAAGATATACTATAGTAGTTATTGTTTTCATAGTATCTTTCTTAGAAGTTCTGTACCAGTTCTACTGCTTTATTTTGATTGATTTCATTCTGTTATGTTTTGTTGGATTTTACTATCTTTAAAATTAAAAAATTTTAAAAAAGCTGATCAAATTGAAACAAGTGTCAAGCTGAAAAAAGGCTTGCAATATACTAATGCATGCTTCTTTATTAAAATGTTAAATAAGATCTATCATGGGCTTTAATTAATTTAAAGTAATAATGAACGTAAAGTAGATTTTGAGGTATCTGTAACAAAATGCAATCCAAAAACATTTGCAATTATAAGTACTGTTAATATAAAGTCAGTGATTACTATAATGGCTGAACTGTTTTTATGTAGAAGTATTCTAGGGATGATAGGGAAGTAGAGTTAACTGAAGATTTATGTCCAGGGTTGTCCATCATACATTAAAATGTATGGAACAGTGTGAATTCTTCAAGGAGATGAACCATGTGTTACTATCAAGAGTATAGACTCAAGCCAGACAGCCAGGTAAAGTACAGCTATGGTGTTCATTAAGTGCATGACTGGCATGTTACCGTGTTTGTGCCTCAGTTTTCTTACTTGTAAAACAAGATGCAGGTGCACCTTTTTTTTTTCATTTCATAGATTTTATGAACATGAAGTTATATATGAAGTACTTAGTACTTGTCATATTGTAAGCATTATTTAAAATATTCATTGTTTTACAATTATTGAAATCATGTTTCAACTTTTTTTGTTTGTTTGGAGATGATCTTGGTACGTAATTCAGGCTGGCCTTGAACTTACTATGTAGCCCAGGCTGGCCTCGAATTCACGGTGATTCTCTTACCTCAGCGTCCCCGAGTGCTGGGATTCCAGGCATGTACCACTACACCTGCAAATGTCTTATTATTTTTAGAAAGAGGTTAATTTAGGAACTTACCCTGGTCCATAGTCACATATGAAATGTGCTCCATTGGAAAGACTGGGAAAACCAGAAACTCTAGGGCAAAACTGAACTGCACAGCCAACCTTGTAACTATCAGCCCAAACAACCTGTAAAGCCCAAAAAATAACAGTTTTTAACACAGAAATGAGAAATACTGAATATTCGTGTATGATTAGGTGTTCATGAACATAGGTATATTCACTCCAATCAGTTAAAGAACTTTGCACCTGGAAAATTTTAGGTGCTGAAAATTCTGCTGGTACCAAGATCTGTAATTACTGTTATACCTGTATGTGTGTAAGGACTGAAGTAAACAATAACATCATTTTTGACAGTTACTAGGATGAAGAATTAAAACAGGTAGCTTGACAAGTGAGTGATAGGGAGAAAAGGGACTGGTTTCCCTGGGTGTTGCGGGGAACATCTCTGAAGAGGAGGAGGCTTTGAACTGAGGTGGGAATAGTGTGGATAAATGTTCAGGAAACTTGAGCAGTGGAGACAGCACATCTCAAAGGGCCCCAAGAAGAATTTGCTTGTGAGAATGCAGAATGCAAGTGAAGCCAGGATGTACTGAGTGGAGAAATAGGTGATGAGGTCAAAGGTGGAGGAACAGATAATGGAGATTCTTGTGGATATTTTTTATATCCTAAAAGATCCCTTAGGTGGGATCTGAAATGAATGGACCGAGATAGGCAGGAAAGAGAAAGGTGATTTTGAAGGCTGTTTCAGTGGTACAAGAATGCAAGCGTGGTGTCTCACACTTGGGTGTCAGAGAGCTGATCAGATTCATATCTCAGCTTATAGATGTAGCTGAATAGATTTGTTTTTGTTTTGGCTGAAGGGAAGCAGTTTTGGTTTGGGGGGTCTGTGAAACATTTATTGAGACTGGAGAACAGAGGGGTAGGAGCATGAGCAGAAGGTTCTAGTCACACATGTGAATTTTAAGCTGCCTGTTAGATGTTCTAGGGAAGACTTGCATGGCTGCTAGACTTAGCCATATGCAGTTGAGAGGACAGTGTTAGGCTAGAAATACAAAGCTGAAAGATATGGAGCTAGATGAGATCCCACAGGCAAAATAATAGACAAAATAAATAAATAAATAAATGAAACCCTGGGATTAAGGAAAAAAAACCACAGAAACAAGTTAACAAAGCAAATGCAAAAGAAGTGGTCAGGGATGTGGAGGGATATCACAGAGTGAGCTTCTAGATTCAAAACATCTTCATACTTGGTTTAAATCAGTGCCATTGCATATTTTAGTACCTTTGGTATACTTTATCCTTGCCTTTTGAGCTTATTCTACATTTTCTTTTTGCACTGGCCTTCCAGAAATTTTGTGGCTCATCTCTAAGAATTTTTGTGTCATTAAAAAAAAAAAAAAAAAAAAAAAAAAAAAAAAAAAAAAAGCATTTAAAGATCTAATAGCTGGAGGCAAGCCAGCAACTAAATTAACTCTTTGTTTTCAGTGATACCAAATTACATTTAAGCTACTTTTTTACCATAATTTTTTGAATATTGTGACAAGCAATAGTTGTGCCAAGTATGGGAGATACAAAGATGAATGAACTCGAGTCAGCAGGTGGCCTTCACAAAATGTAGACAAAAGCAGTCATGATGCCATTATATAATAGTTTTTTTAACTTGGTGAATGATTCTAAGGGCATATGTGGCATGGGACCCTTCTCTGAGGAAGTGCAGTTGACCCAGAGCTGGTCTGAGAGCAAAGAGAAGTCTTCCAATAGATGGTGATATCTTCCTTAGATAAGGAAGATCTATTTACAGAATTGAAACATTGGCTAGTATAGCTGCAGGAAGGCATCAAATTTACTTCAAAAACAAAATGTGCTCCCTAGGGAGAGAGGGCAGAGGAAGGAAGAAGGGAGCTGAGCATGGAATCTGAGCTTCCCCATGATTTGGAAGTGGATTTTGAGGTAGCAAAGCGGTTAGAGAGCTGGTGGGCAAAGAGTGTCAACAAGGGGGATTCCCCTTTGCGGGCTGCCTTCCCTGTGGTTCGGCAATCTGGGAGCTTCTGGTCAGGCTGTTCCTGAACACTCAGAGAAGAGAGGCGCTGTCCTCCTGAGGCCAGGCACCGTCCTTGCTCCCTGCTTTAGATGGTGTGTTATCTGAGGAGCTTCCACCTGGACCTTAAGGAATCTCCTGCAGCAACTCCAACCTAGACAGGCAATGAAGTGTCACAGGCCTCTGTCATTCTGAGAGCCCAGATTTACAGGACTATTTATTGGTCCTTGCACTTTAACGTTTATTTTTCAGTCATTTTAATGTTAAGTTTCTTAATTTTTCTTTACTACATTTCAAAGTGGAAGGCTTTGCTTTAAAATGCAGTTTTCTGGACCCATCTCATACCTATGGAATCAGTTATGGGACTTGTTCTTGGAGTCTGTATTTCAACAAGTTCCGCTAACTGTGGTCAGTGTCTCTATTTTGGGCTATCACGTTAGCTCATTTTATGTTTTTTAGGCCTTTGACCTTGAAGCACTTTCTCCCATAATGGTGTATCTTAAGGTATCCTTAATCTTTAGATCTTCTACACACTTCTTCAACACTACAGAAGTGTTCTAATGTTAGTAATCATTTTATGTTTTAGTTGATAAGCTAGCTTTCTATCATTGTGACAAAATACCTGTAATACACTTATAAAGAGACAGCTGATTTTAGCTCATGGCTCCAGAGTTTCAGGCCATAGTCAGTTGTCTTCGTTGCCTTTGGGACTGTACTGAGGCAGGAACACATGGTGGAGCAACCTGCTCACATTGGAGCAGACAGGACATAAAAGACACAGGGAAAGGCCAAGTGTCCCCTCTAAGTGTATGCCTGCTGTATTGGGTGATATGCTATATACCCCCAAATCCTCACATACTTTTGATGGGGCTAAGTCTAGCACTCGCTTGTGTTCAGTTTGTTGTCTGGCACAGGGATTGGCAATGTGAATGCTCCACCTTCCCAGGGGTGGAGCCGACATACAGTGTAAGGGAGGCAGGTCTTCCTCTTCTCCTTCCGCCCACTCTCTCACCAGTGTGCCTTGTGGCTTGCAGCCGCCATGAACAGCAGCCCCTTCATGCCATGCTGACTTGGAGTCAACTAAGTAGGACTGAAACTCCCAAGAAACTGTAAGAATAAACCTTTCCTTCCCTAATTTTGGGCGTCAGGTATTTTGTCTTGGCAACGAGTGAAAAGTAGCTAAGACACCTGCCCTGGCCATCTTCCTTCCACTAGGTTCCAGCTCCTAAAGGCTCCACCACCTCCTAGTGTTACCATGAGACTGGAAACAAATGTTCAATACATGGGCCTGTAAGGGAACATTCAAGACCTGAACTGTAACAGTTTTTACAGTTGGGTTTACAAATGTATAATTACAATTCATTCTTTTTAGTGTACTTTTCTATGAAATTTTACAAAAGTCTACAGTTGTTTAGCCATTACACCATTAAAGATATAAAATATTTCCATTACCCCCAGAAGTTCCCTGTGACCCTTTGTGATTGGCCTCCATACACCCCAGCAATCACTACTGTTTTCTGTCCCTGTAGTTTTGCCATTTCCAGAATGTCATACAAATAGAACCGGTTTAAATGTAGCCATTTGAATCTAGCTTCTCTCATTTAGCGCAAGCACTTTAAATCTATTAATGTTGTACATATGACTAGTCATTCCTTTTTACTGTGGAATAATTTATTGCATGGATACGTCACATTTTATTTATGCATTCAGGTTTGTTCAAAAGCTTCACCAGGGCCAGGGATATAGCTCAGTGGCACAAGTGCCTGCCTGTCAAGCACAAGGTCCTGAGTTCGATTCCCAGTACCATAAATAAATAACGTTCTGGATTAATTTTAAAGTCTCTGGAACTACAACACCTGAGTTCATCATGCTGCTGTGCTACTTACTGAATGACCCTGGCCTTAGCTTCCTTGTCTATTAAATGAGGATAATAACAGTACTCAGTCTACAGGCTTATTTTATTTTATTTTATTTTGTTTTGGTTTAGGGGATCGAACTCACAAGCTCACCCCTGCCAGGCAGGCACTTAGGCCACTGAGCTAAATCCCCGGCTGTACATGCTTATTTTAAACTTTTTAATGAACTAGTAATAAAGTGCTCAGGAAATATTTTATTACCTTACTATTAATTTTTTTCCTCTTTAAAAAACTGAAAACTTTATTTTCTACCAGTTTTCTGTCATATGTTTTCTCTTAAATTCTTATAAGGCAAAGACCATAATCATGAAAAATAATTAGAGCTACCCATTTTTGAGAACTTAGTGCCAATTGCAGTAATGGACACTTTGCATGCAACATCACATTTGATCCCCATTATTCTAAAAATAAATGTGATATTCTCTGTTTTTAGAGATGAGAGATTAGAATCTGATTCTGGCTGACCATGAGGTAATGTGAACACAGTCCGTGCCCTAAGCAAGATGCCTTCAAAGTATTTTCTTTTTTCACAAGCCCCCCAGAACCATGTATCTTTGCAATGAAAGTGCTAATCAGGGGAAGCTCTAGGGGAGGATGAGGTCATCCCTTTCCCCAGCATCTCAACCTCTTTCCCCCTTCCAGTTCTCAGTGTGGAGCCAACTGATTCATTATCAGAAGCCAGTTTCTCTGGCAGGTTTTATACACTGACACATAAGTAGTATGACACATCACATTTACATTGTCTATGTGAGAATATGAGAGTAACAATTTTAGGAGAGTGGGAATGGAAGGGGGTTATAGAGATAAAAACAAAAATAAGAAATCTTCACACTGATTTCCGTAGCAGTTGTGCTAGTTTACATTTCCGTCAACAATGTAGGAGAGTTCTTTTCTTCCCACATTCTTCCCAGCATTTGATATTACTTGATTTTTTGATGATGGCCATTTTTTCAAGAATCCTTTTCTTTTTCTTTGTCTATGATTTGTACTCTGGTACTGAGTAACATTTTGGCCATTCTTTTAAGATCATGATACACACAACAGCATATTAACCATTGTTATTCTTTACTTATTTTGTTATTTTGTTTTTCCATAGAAGAGTGTTTTTATGTTTTCCTTATTAATGTCTACATGTATTACATTAAAATAAAAACATTTTAAAAACCAAGAATAAGATGAATAGTGCCATGTAGTGGGAAGTCCTAGTACCCAAGTAATCTGCCACCTTGCCCAGATACTTATGTCAAACTGTACCCACACTTTGAAAACCTGAACTGTAGGAACAAAATATGTAATTTGGCTTATCTTCCATATTACTACGCTTAAATTCTCCTCCAATGTTGGTTTGTATTCACTGAAGATAAAAGTCAAAGTGTTTAATTAGCACATCAAGAAGTACACATTTTATGAGATAATTCATCTGAATTTTTAATATTTATTTACTTATTTATTATGCCACTGGTGATTAACTCTGAGTCTTTGCATTAAGCTATGTTCTCAGACTTTTATTTATTTCTTATTTTGAGACACGGTCACACTAAAGCTAGGTTTGAAATTGAGATCCTCCTGCTTCAGCTTCCCATAGTGATAGGATCATAGGCATGCCCCACCATCCTAGCTGAATTTATTTATTTAGTTTTATTTCATACAACCAGACGACATTGGTCAAAACTTGCAAATGGTCCTATGGTCTTACTACATACTCTGCCTGCACCCAGGCACAATAAGCTCCTTGCCATGTTGCCTTTACGCAAGCCTGGTGGTCTCTTCTGGGTTTTCTCCCTTCCCTTGTATGTTAGAATATGGGCCTGAGATTTCAGACATGAATCTCCCAAAATTAACTGAGCTTACTTGTAAATTCTCTGTGGAGGACTAATGTCTCTGGAGGACATGAGAAAATTCATTTTCTAAAATTCAGTGCTTTGCATATAGATACTAGAGCTCAAGCTGAGTGATCCTAAACTCTTCTCTTTAAAAGATAATTATATTCTACTGCTACCTTAGAAGAGGGACCCTCATGGGAAAGATGTCCAGAGATTCCTTGGGTCTACTAAGATGTAGCTACAGCAACTACTTTTTGAATGAGTATGGGTTTTAGCTCTCTACACTGAAGGCCCCATTCAGTTCTTGCCACTAACCTACAAGGGAGGTGTTATTATCCACCAATGAACAAATGGATGAGAGAGGTTAAGAAGTTGTTTCCCCAGTGTCATGAGGAAGAGTTTCCATTCAGATATTGGATATGTTATAAGGCCTTATAACATAATCTAATGTATGTAAATTATCTAAAAAGATCCAGCATTTAGTGCTGTTTAGATTGATAACTTCACATATTACTTCTGTCCATATGGCCAGACTCTTCACGCCCTACTTCCTTTGATATTAGAATCTTTGTTATTTATTTTTCTTTTATGTGTTTCCAGAGCTGAGCATCAAACCCAAAGCCTTACACATGCTGATATGGATTAAAAACTGGTGGTCAATTTAACACCAGCTGAATTAAATCAGCATGTGCTGGGTGTAGATGAGGAAAGTTGCCAACATAAAAAAGAGACGTGGAGAAGAAAAGCATAGCATTGTGGGTTCTCCTAAATGTTGTTTGGAGCCGTTGGTTCTCCTGGAGGAGCTTGTCATGCTGGTTTTCTTGATAGAAACTCAGCCATTATCATCAGAGGAGCTTGGAACCTTGTAGCTGAGAGTGGCTGAGGTTCACTTTGGGGGAGCCATGCTCCTTATGTTGAGCATTGTTTCCTGGCTCCGGAGTGGGGGATGTATGCTGTTTAATCTCCAGAAGTTTGTCACACTGGCTTCCTGATATGTACTTGACTGTTCTCATTGTTGGAGGAGCGCGGAACCTCATTGTCGCTGAGGATGGCTGTGGTACTTTTCAGGGGAGCCCTAGCCCTTATTTTGAGCATTGCTTCTTGGCTCCACTGCAGAACCCTCAACCTGCTGGCACAGATCCTTCGCCTCGCTGGAACACTTTCTGGCTTCCACTGCCTGGGCCTTCCCAGTGCAGATCCAAATAACAGATTTGCATGAGTCATTGTCATGGGCTCTGGGCCTCCAGTTGGATTCATGGGAGGCATTGTCATGGGCTCCAGGTCTTCAGCTGGACTCACTCAGGGCATTGCTGTGGGATCCAGGCCCCCAGCTGGATTTTTTAGGTCTTGAGTGTTGTGGACAGATTTCCTGTAATTTCTTCATATTTAACTCTGGGTGATCATCATAAAATATTATTATAAATTCTGTGTCCTGTATGTAATTGTTCTCCTTGAACCCCTGACTACAACATATGCCACGCAGCATTCTACCACCAAGTTCCCTTTATTATTAAAGTAAGGCTGTTATTCCTACTCACATGTTCAGGTATACTAGCTTCTGTACTTTCTTAGTTTGCAGATCTCTCCTCAACCTTTACAAGATAGTTTCAAAAAAAAAAAAAAAAAAAAA